>PVKU01009002.1:0-66819 GCA_004027475.1 Anoura caudifer | reverse complement strand
TTTTTTTTTTTTGTATTTAATAAACAGGAATTTGATAAAGTACTACAGTATAATCACCTAATAATATCCATTTCACCCCATAAAATTATTATACCCAGTCTTAAAATGTTAAATGTGCCACTATGAGAAGAGAGTCACATAAAACTCAGTTTATAACATTAAACCTCGTAACGTGACACAACGCAATCAATCACGTTCCCTGGCAGTATCCAACTTTCCCCGTTCGTCTTTAATTTTGCGTTTTTAGTGCGCCGGAAGGAGCTTGAAGCAGGGGGCTTCCCCTCACGGTGCGCTGGCAGCGAGAGGCAGAGAGGTCACATGCAGAGCGATGACAAGCGGGTCACGCAAACCCCTCACATGTCACCACGCGTCAAGCTGGAGACCGAGACCTAAGGCCCCGCGTGGCATCAGCCTGGGCTGGTGTGGACGGCCTGGCCACCACAGGGCCTGTGCCTGCAAGCGCTTAGGATGGACTCAGTGCGGATGATGGGAGAAAGGCTTGATCAAGCCGCAGCGGAAGCCGCGGAGGAATTCCTCTCGGGAGTTTCAGTTTCTCGCCCTGGTTTTTGTGGGGCCTCTGAACGCCGTGTTTTGGAGGCAGAGAGCAGCCAGTCGGGCTGGGAGCTGTTTTTGGGAGAGCCTGTTTCCACGGCGGAGCACAGCAGCCGACCCAGCTGTCCCCTCACCCGCCCCGAGCACCGACCTGGCCGAAACCGTTCCCTGGGGGTGCCTGACGGTGTTGGGGGGGGGGGCTGACTCCTGATTCTCAGGCAACAGAAGTCGCCTTTTTATTAGTGACAGGGGAGGTCTTTTTACAGCAGCTCACATGGGCTCTGATGGAGAACCAGCAGATAACGAAGTGTTTGAGAATGCCTGGTTTAAGTTGGCCGGGCGGGGCGTCCTCTCGGCCTCGCAGACCCCATGGCTTCGTGCCGGGCACAGCCAGCGCCTGGTTCACAATGTCAAGCGTGTGTCCCACCCACTCTGTCCCCCCCGGCCCCTGGCCACCCTGAACGAGCGGCAGCCGGATGGAGTCTCCACCCGCCTTTGCAGGCGGCCAGTCCTGGGTCTGGTCTCTGGTCCCAACTGGTGACGGCGCGCACAGTGGACAGCCCCGAGCTTCAACGTGCAGCGGGCTCGCTGGTCTCCAGGGAGCCATGCGGTCCTCTTTCCCTCTCAGTCTGCTGGCAGCTGGTGTGAGCTTTTCCGAGCCGCTGGTGGGAGGCTCCGAGGCCGGGACTGTGCGAGGCGAGGCCTGCAGGGGCCGCTGAGAACAGCGACCTCTCTGCGGGTCTTGGTCTGCTTTCTCCATCGATGTTTATTGTTATTCTTGCAGAAAAATGCTCAGCGGTGGCAGACTCTGTTACCCCCCCCACACACACAGCGATAAAAGTGCACGCTCGGTGGGTGATGCCCAGAGGCGGGTGATGCCCAGGCCACGGGCATCTGCTTTGGGAGTGCGTGTCTGCGCCTGCAGGTTAATGGGCCGAGGAGACTGCAGAGCAAGCCTTGGAGTGGGGTGCAGCCAGTCCGCGTCCCCAGCCGGAGGAGCTGGCTTCCTCGCTGCCACTGCCTGTCCCCACTCTGACACTGAGGACAGTTCCTTCCTGCCGGGAGCAGCACTGGACTTCGTGCGGCCAGGTCTTTTCAGAAGAAATGATGGATGACGACGCGGTGATTGCCCCCCAGGCCCTGTCGGTCCCCCCTGAGGGGCAGGGCCTGGAGCCCCATAGACAGGTGGGCGCGTCACCTCTTTGATGACCTAATGGTCAAGAGCACTGGCTTGGGGCCAGACCCGAGGTCACACCCCCTTTCCTGCATCACCATTCGCCTTTGTAGGCACGTTAACTTCCCTCTCCGGCCCTCAGGGTCCCCAGCTGAGGGTGGAGCCCCAGCCCCACGGATGGAAAAACATTGAGGATTTACGTGTGGGGCAGAGCTTAGGTGGTACCACATTGGCATACAGTAAGCGCTCAACACATGAGAGCTGCTGGTCTGACTGTGCAAACCAGCGTCCTGACTGCAGCAAATACGTGGACATCAGAAAACGTCCAAGGGCTCCGTTTGCTCCCAGGAACCTTCGTCTCCAAGAGAGTTTGTCTCGTTTCCGCCACGATTGGTCTTCCCTCCCATCAGGCTGGAAACTTACCGTCCACTCCCGGATACTAGGGACAAAGAGCGACTTTTCAAATATTCTTGGAACAAGTGAAATGCAGACACGACCTCTCTCCGTTTTGGCGGATTGTGGTATAATAAATACATCGTCATTTGCCACCACAGTCCTGTGCTTTGAAGAGACCTGAGGGTGGACTGGAACCTGTGATTTCTCTCTAAGGTTCCGGGTGGACCGTCCGTGGGGAAATGGAAGCCGTGAGCAAGGAGGGGAGCAGGGCTGGGAACGGGGAATAAGAGGGACGGCCGCGGGGGAAAGTGTGACCCAGGCCGGTGGAGGGCAGGCCTGAAGAAGGAGGTGGGGGGAATTCGGTTGAACGGGCAGTTGTACCCACACCGGCCACACCCACTGGGGTCACCTCTTCCTGCTTCTCAGCGCTGTGACCCTCAGCCTGATGGCCACTTCGCTCTGCGGGAGGTGGGCCCCCATGCATGCCTGCGATTCCGTCAGAGGGGTCGCTGAACACCATCAAGTTAACAGTGGTTTCTCCGGTGGGCCCCGTCTCTCACAACCATGTCAAACCGCGCTCCGAAGGTCCCCCCCGGGAAGGAGAAGGTGTGAGGGAAATCCCTTTTGAAACTGGAAGTCTCGCCCGGCGGACAAAGGTGTGGCTCCCCGGGAGAGGCTGTCTGTGGCAGAAGATGACTGTGACACCTGTCTTTTCAGGGCCCCAGGGCCACGGGAGCCCAGGCCTGGGGGACATGGCAGAGCTCGGTTCTGAGAGCTGACAGTGTGCCCTCCGGCTCCCCGCTGGCGCAGTCTGGGGGAGGGGCCTCTCCCCTTCTCCGGCAGACCCCTGCGGTCCGGCGGGTGCCTTTTCCAGCTTCAGTGTTACTTTGCAAACAGTCACTTCGCAAACGGGCATCGGGCTGGTAGACCCGTCGGCCCGGTGGAATGCTGAACTTGCAACCATGTGCCCAGCGGCTGAAGCAACAGGCCCGGGGAGGCCCCTGCAGACAGCTCAGGAAGTGGAACAATGGGGTGCGGCGGCAAGTTGTAAAGAGAGAGCAGACGCTGGCCCCGGAATGCCAAAGGGTGACGCTCCCCTACAAGATGGGGGGGCCTCAAAGCCCATGGCTGGTGACCCCTTCCTGGAAGCTGATGACACGCTGATTCCGCTGTGTCTTTAAGCTTCTCGGACATTTCCACCGCCTCAAATCCTACTGCGGCCATTAAATCGAGGCTGATTTGCAAAATGGGATGGGATGGTCCAGGGGTCCAGGGAAGTGGCAGCTGTTAATGTTACCGGAAGGACCTTCCTCCACTGGCGGCCCTGGTGGGAGAGCCCGTCCGTAAAGGGTTAAGCGGAGTCCCTTTAAGGGGCCAGTGCTGGAGACAAAGTAACGATTTAATGAAGGGCCCTGCTTTGAATTCCGCTTTCCTGTGGCCTCTAGACTAAAGGCCAGACGAATTAACACCACTCCATGCATCGTACCGGGGAGCCTCTTCTCCGAAGGATATGTAAATATTGCACTAATCAGAGGTTCTGGAACTCCAAACGCCCCAAAAGGTTATGACCCGTGGCCCCTGCTAATATACGAGTGAGGGCGTAGGCGGGCTCCTCTCGAATGGCAGCGAACATGGGGTGTTCTGCAGGGAAAATAACCTCTCATACATGACCTCTGCCTTTTTCCCTTTCAAATGGTGACAGTAATGAGCAGGAAGGGGGGCCCCCAACCTTCCCCTACGGAGGTCTCCCTGACGTCGGCTCCCTCCCAGAGGAGGACGAGAGGAGAGGATTCATCACAGGAAACACTTCTTCCCTTTCATTTTTGGGGGGCTTCCCAACAGGGGCAAGGGACAGAGAAACACACGTGCGTGTGGGGAGGAGTGAGGTTGCCGGGGGTGTTTCATTTCCTGAGGAATCTGCCGGTTCTGCCGCGGGGGGCGGGGGATCTCCGGGAATGCTGATAAAACCTCTGCGGCTCAGCCCTCGACCTTTCGCCGGCCGGGTCTGCGTCTCTTCACGGGGCGGATGTTGCAGCAGCTCAGAATCCCTGCCAAGAGACTGGTTTCCATGCACAGAAAGTTCTGGTGTTTCCCTAGGTTTCGGCTGGATCAAAGAGCGACATAAGTGATGGAGGTCTCCCCTCCCCTCCCCACAAGGGGCAAGTGTCTTTTCATGTTTTCTTTTTTTTTTTAATCTTCACCCGAGGGCATTTTTCCATCACCTCTGGAGAGAGAGGAAGGGGAGGTGGGAGTGGGGGGGGGGGAGAGAGAGAGAGAGAGGAACACGGCTGGGAGAGAGGAATATCAAGTGGTTGCCTCCTGTACATGTCCAGACTGGGAATCGAACCTGTGACCTTTTGGTTTATAGGACAACGCTCCAACCAACTGAGCCACACCAGCCAGGGCTTTTCATATTCTTTTTTTTTTTTTTTAAATCACAGTGATCTCAACTCGTGTTAGTAAAGGTCCGTCCTACTTGCCTGCTGCTGCTCCGGAACTTGCTTTTGTCTCACAGGCCAGATTGCAGGCCCAGACACCCTCCCGGGTCCTGATCGAGTGTGGAGGTTTCTGACAAAGGATCTCGTGGTACTTGGCCAGGAGGCGTTTTTTTTTTTTTTTTTTTTTTTTTTTTTTTAAATAAACTTTAAATCAGACTTCTACCAGTTACATCCCTTTGAATGCTACTTCGTGAGTCCTCTCCAAGTCCAACAATCGCCCCACTTCAGTGTTTCTGGCTCTGCGGTTTCCCTTCCTCTCCCTGGGACACCCCCTGTTCTGCGTGCCTCGGTTTCCCTGGGTGCGCCTTCCTGCAGGTGAGGCTTCTGCATGCCTTTGCGGGCCAGCCTCCTGTCCCCTGTAAGCTGCCTGCGCTTGTTAAGATGTTCCCGAGATTAAACGGCCCCCTTTATCGTGGTTAGAGAAGCATCCCTGGTTTCCTTGCCTGGAGCCGGAGCCTGAAGGGGGGGGGGGCGGTGATGGGCGATGACACGAGGCCTCCGGGCCTCTAGGGGTCAGCGGTGGCCTGAGGCCTGCGGGGGGGCAGGAAGGACCGGGAGGGGAGAGCTGCAGATGCAGCCCTTGCCGTGGGTCTGTGCCCGGAGCCAGGCCGCCCAGCTGTGTCCTGAAGCAGCAGCGTCCCCGGTCCCTGGAGGAGAGCAGTTTACCGTGAGAGCAAGAGAGAGGCGTGGACGCCAAGCCTGAAGGTCTCCGTTCCCTCCCTGGGACTGGCCACCTGATGGCGCTGCTGCCCAGCTCTGGGGTCGTGGGGCCATCCTCACGCCTGGGAGATGGCTGGTAGGACCCCCGCCTTTCAGAGCCCATTTAGGGGGTTTTCTGTCTGCCTGTGTTTCTCATCAACCAGATCTCCAAACGTAAACAAAAGCAACCCCTTTCCCCCTCCATGTATCTGACGTTTAGTGTTTGGTTCTGAGACCTCCGAACGCTGTCCCAGCATAAGCCGGTCGAGCGGACAGCAGATGTCAGAAGGAACACACGGCTGGCCGGCTCTGTTACCGTTTCGGCGCATGCAGAACGAGACCTTGCGTTTCCCTCCCTGGACAGAGGGACTGCAGTGCAGGCAAGGAAGGGGGGAGGGGCTGCCTGTGGTCACACTCGGAGGGACAGAGCAGCTCTGTGTGGTTGCTTCCGGGTGTCAGAGGCAGGCCTCAGCTGGATGTCGGGATGAAAAGGCCATGGCCACGCCAGCTTCCGTCCCCGGTGACCCGTGTCCTCAGAGAGAGAGAGCGAACATGGGGTCTGTAGTGTGGGCTCGGCCGCCCCGTCTGGACGCATTTCGATTCCTGAGCGGTCACGGAGGGGCTCAAGCCGGGCCGCCTCCGGACCGGGAGCCGCGAGGTGGGCAAGGAATTGGCGTCTCGGGCTCGGGGAAGCCAGGTCACTGATTCCTGATACTTTGGGTGAAGGACAAAAGCCAAAATCATACTAAGAAAATGTTTACACTTTGCTGTAACCTCAGTCTTTCAGGGTAAACGAATCTTTGGGTTCTATTTGTTCAAATAAAAAAAAATTACTAGCATTTATTGGTAGAACATGGCGATACGTAACATTCCAAACTTACATACTGAGACTTGGAATTTTCAGCCAGAGACTGTGTGGTTTGAGGAAGTGAATCACACTCAAATCCCCCGTGTGCACATGGAGCACATGGAAAGCTTTCTGTGGATGCTCCACGGTACAATGATTCCAGCCTAAGGTTTTGTCTTCCGGCAAACTTGCGGTCTTTGTTTCGGAGAAATACAAGCCTGTTTTACCATTAGCTTCCCCCAAACTTCATTTTGCTGGTTAGTCTGCTGCACAATCAGTGCCCGGTCATCTCGGGACGGAGAATTCGGGAGCGGACACTGCTGCCTTTGGCGTGAAAATCATTTCCCTCTTCCTGGTATTGAGGATGTTTTCCTCGGTTCTCTTCTAGGGACTTTGTAGATGGGCCTTCATGATTTGGCACATGCCGCACAATTAATTTCTATGTGCCATGTGAAGTAGAGGTTGGGGGTCCTAATTTTTTCCATCTGTATATTCGAATCCTGCAGAACCCTTAAAAATAAGACTTTTCCCCTCCATTTAATTGCTCTGATGTCTTTTTCAAAATTACTTGATCACGCAAGGGTGGGTGTATTTCTGGAATGGGCATATTTGTAATGTAATAGGGGAGGAAGGCGGCCGAGCTGGGTTGCTGCTACACGGGACACGCCGCTGCTGTCTCGGAATTGCCCGTTGAGGGCACCGCCCCCGGGGTGTTGGAGGCCCGGTGATGAGCAGCGGGCGGAGAGGAGGAGGAGGAGGAGGAGGAGGAGGAGGAGGAGGAACCCGGAGCGGGTGCAGGTTCTTCCCGTTTGGTGATGAGTCGCGTCTCTCCCACACCTGCGGGTCTCCCAGGTGCCCGGTCCCACCTGTGCCAGTTTGGATGCGCTGGGTGTGCGGGTCCAGGGCCTCGGTCAGTCCATCCCAGGTGCCTGACTCCCTGGCACAAAGGCTTTCTTCTCTTTGAGATCTTCTTTAATAGACTATTTTTACAGCCGCTTTAGGTTCACAGCAGGATGGGATCCTTCTCATGTCTAATTCGCTCTTCCTTTTATAGCTTCTTAAGGTGGAAACTCAGGTCATTTATTTTTAAACCTCTCTTCTTGTCTAAGAAAAACTTTCAAATCTGTAAATTTTCCTCTGAGCACTGCTTTGAATTCATTTAACGGTTTTTGATATGCCGGGTATTTCTTGTTATCATCCGCTTGAAACTATTTGCGAATTTCCGCTTGTGTTTGTGCTCAGTCCTGTTGGCGATGTCCAGCCGGAGAGTCAGGACCAGCCGGCAGTGGAGACTCTTGGGTTATTCAGCTGGTATTTTTCACTACGCTGGGAAATTTCCACCCATCATCATCATCATTATTATTATTATTATTATTATTATTATTTTGCTTTTTATTTCTGGGACTCCACTTGCCTGGGCGTTAGACCGCTTGGAGTTCTGCTTTGGGCCCTTGAGGTGCTCTCTCTCCCCACCCCCATTCTGTTACTCAGGCCCCATCACGGCATCAGCCCGTTTTTAGCTGAACCTCGCTTGCTCTTTAATCACACACTCGGTCAATGTTTACCTCAGTTACTGTAGTTTCCAGTTCTGCGACTTCCATGTGGGTGTTGGAACAGTGTCCCTTTCTCTGTGGTGTTCCCTCGTTTTGACCGCATCGTCACGGACATCTTTCCTTCCGGACTGTGAGCGTATTTGTAATTTCCGATGTTGAATTGTTTTCTGCTAGTGCAGACATCTCGGCCACCTCGGAGCTGATGTTCAGTGACTGCTTGTCCCCTTGACCATGGCCCCATTTTAATACCCCCCCTCTTTGTCTATGAACTCTGGGTTGTGTACTTGAACCGGTGGGCACCGCAGTCAGAGACTGAATTTTCTTATATTCCTTGGAAGAGTGTTATGGTGGCCAACTAACCTGGCTGGACTCAAAGTCCAAACTTGTCTTAGCATCTCCCCTCCTAACTCTTGTCTTCCTGAAGGTTCCCCGTGCGTACAGCAACCGGCTCAGTGAGGATCAGGGCAGAACTGATATTTGGCCCCTTGATGTCCAAGAGCTGCCTCATGAATTTCCTCTGTTAGCTGTCATTTGGAATCGGCCAATTCATTTTGCCTTCTCCTAGGGTATCAACTGGGATTTTATGGAATACATTCATTCAGGTGGAGAAAGGAGCGTATTTCAACATCGAGCCCCTCCTAACATAATTTTCCATTTATTTATATTTTCTTTTATGTCATCAGGAACATTTGTATTTCTTTAATGCAGTTATTGTACAGTTACTATTCGTACCATTCCTCGGAGCCTGTAGCGCCCGTTACGTGTAAGAAGTGAATCTGCCTCCTCATTTCTGCGTGTCCTGCCTTCGCTCCGCCGGAACGTGCTAACTGGTGCACCAGCGCGCAGCCGGTGGCCCGGTCGCGTTGATCACTGTGGGCTGCTCTTCCTGCATCCACGACTCCTTCCCCTACTTCGCGGCGTTGGCTGGAAGGGCCTGCCGCACCTCGGGGCAGCGGCGGTGCGTGTTTTGTTCGGATTGTCACAGGGCAGCCGTGAGGGGGGCTGTTGCGTGTGTGGGGCCTCGGCTTTGCCTTTCATGTGCGCCTGCACTGCTTTTTACGGAGTCAGCGTGTCCGGGGGGTGGTGCCAGGAGAGGTAGTTTGGGGAGCGTCGTTAAGTGATTCTGTTATACGTACAGCGGGTTTGGGGATCCAAAGTAAGAGATATAAGGTTAAATCTGATAACCGCTCAGCCGCAGCTTCCTTGGTTTTCTGGTCTCAAACGAACATTCACTCAGAACAATTTTAGAAAATGGGACACACACACACTCACACTCACATTCACACTCACACACACACAGTTTCTCCAGAAAAGATCAAGGTCATGAAGGGGGAGGAGACGTCTCGTATCAGAAATAATGTTAAAAATTTCAGATTTCAACGCAGTAATCCACACTGTTGTCCATGTGCAGTCCTCGCTGCGGCTTATTGGTGCATTCGCCTGTCAATCAAAGGCACAGTGCCGCCCAGGCCCAGGGTCGGGTGAAGAAAGAAGTATGAGTGGCAGGACCTCGCGCAGGTCCCCAGCCTCAGTTTCTCTGTAAAATGGGATCAAAACCGACTCCCTTGTGAGGTTATTGTGTGAACTGCCGACGGCAAGTCCAGAGCCTTCGGCCACGACAGCTTTTGCTCTGTACGGACACCAGGCAGTGAACGGACCTTCCTCCGTCCGTGCCTGGACCCCGGACAGAGCAGAGGTCGTCCGGGGCATGACCGCTCACAGGTGCGCTCACTCACGCACCTGGGTCTGCTGTGTGGGGGGTGTGCGCACAAGCAGCTGCGTGTGCGGAGAGGAAACCCGCTGTTCAGGATGCAACACCGATTTCCTACGGTTCCTTTCCCGGAGTGAGAGAACAGTGTCGCTCTGCCCACGTGAAGGGACCGGGGACACCCTGTGTGGCGACTGGGAAGTCGTGCCGAGTGTCAGCTGAGACACCCCTTTCGCGGCTCGGACCGTCGTGAAGCTCTCCGGTAACAGCGCGAGATTTTGGGAAGGGAGCCCAGCGAGCACGGAATTAAGAACTGAGTGCAGGACGGGGTCGGCGGCTCACCGAGTGCTGGTGGGCGAGATGGGGCTGGGCCCCGAGGGAGCCCGGAGCACCCCGTCTCCGAGGGTTGCTCGCAAACCCGGGAACTTCTCGTGTCCCTGGGACAGCGGCCTGCGGGCTGCAGGGTGGCTCTGTGCGGACGGAGGGGCAGGAGGCGCCAAGCCCACGCCGGCCAGCTCTGTGCCCATGTGTCATTCTGTTTGATGTGGCGTCGCACGGAGCAGGAGACGCTCCAGGCACAGCCGTGTGGGCGCCTGCGGCCACTTCGCTTCCCCGTCTCACCCCGTGGGCTGATCCCCCAAACTGCACCTACGCCTGCTTTCCACGAGGAGCCCGACAGCCTCGTCTCCTTCCAGGGACCCCAGGCTTCAGGGAGGGGCACAGCGGGGGACACGCTGGCCGGTTCCTGCACAGCAGAGCACGGTCGGCTGGAACCTGTGCTTCCCAGGCCACACCAGCCGAGTGTAAAACCGGTCACGGTCCCAGCAACGGATGATGGTGTCTGTGCTCCCGGCGCCCCTGACCCTCGGGTGTCTTCCCCGAGGCCCTGGGAGCCGGGTGGGGTGGGGTGGGGGCGCTCGCCTCCGCTCTGAGGCCCGCCCCTTGCCTGGCGGTGGCCTCTGTGTGCGTCCCCACCCGGGGGCCTGGAGCTGACATCCTGTTCAAGGCGTGTGGCTCAGGCTGAGCCCTGTGCCTGTGGCCGGCCCTGCCCGGTGGAGAGGAGGTGGAGGATTCTCCCGAGGGCAGGGGCCCCAAGACACGTCCCACTCTGGCCCCTGTCCCCTGAGCTCACTTCGCCTTCTCCTCCATCATGTCCTGAGGCGGCTTCCCGACCTGGGGCTTTGGCTCCTTACTGGGGGCACATGTTGTAGTGGCCAGGCAAGAAGATAGGGGGCGTTGATTTTCTTTTTAAAAATGTGAACCTTCCTGCCCTGACCTGGGTGGCTCAGTGGGTTGGGTGTTGTCCAGCCCGAAAGGTTGCCAGTTCAATTCCCGGTCGGGGCACGTGCCTGGGTTGCAGGCTCGGTCCCCAGCAGCAGCTCGTTCGAAAGGCAACCGAAAGCTGTTTCTCTCTCACACTGATTTTCTCTCCCTCTCTTTCTCCCTCCTTTTCCCTCTTTCTAAAATATTTATAAGTAAAACCTTAAAAAATATATGTCCATTCCCAGAAAGAATATAAACATCACCATACTCTCACCTCATCTAACAGAGAGCAGTGGTTTAGTCTTTAAAAAACTGCCTTCTATGGAGTGGTCTCCAGCCCCGGCCTGAGCTGAGCGCCGGTTGACCTGCACCAGGTCCCAGGCAGGGGTCTGGCCTTCGCTGGCGTTTCAGACTCACCAGAGGGGCACCTGGGAGAGCTTCCTTCTCTGAGCACATTTCCACCGAGTGTACAGAGGTCAAGTTCACGTAACACGAAGTGGCATTTAGCGCATTCACAAGATCATGCAACCGCCACCTCCATCCCAAACAATCTCACCCCTCGAGGGGACGACACCCCGAGTTTAACACTCTGGGCCTGCCTGCCGCACGGCCTGAGCCACCAACAGGCACTTTGTGTCCTGGCCCACAGAGGCCCGAGCGGGACCGCTCTCTCCAGTCGAAGGAGCAGGGAAGAGGCGGCGGGCTCGACAAACTTCTAGATAATAACTGCTCCCCTCCCGCCAACCCCACGGACAGTGGGCCCCTCCCTGCCCCCGCCAGGGAAGAAGGCCGAGCAGAGACCTGGGTGTCTACCCCGGCCTGCTGGGGTGAAGCTCCCCAGACTCCGCCAGCGTGGGGCCAGCCGGGGCCACAGTCCCAGGAGGGCTCTCCAGGAGCTTGGACTGCGGGCCCTGTCGTGGGTGGAACTGCGTCCCCACGCTCACCTGCGGGAACCCTAATTGGGATGAAGGTGGCCCAGCCACCTGGGAAAGGGTCTGACAGCTTCTTGGCAAACCAAACGCACACATGCCCTCTGACCCAGAAGTCACCCTCCTGGGCATTTGCCTCCGAGAAACGAAAGGTGTCCTCGCATGAACGCTGCTCAGGGACGTTGTCCATGGCGGCTCCATCCACACTCGTCCCAAAGCGGGGACATCCGGGGCCTGACCGTGGCCGGGGGTTCAGCACATTGTGGTCCCTCTGCCCCGTGTACGACTGCTCAGCAGTGAAACGGGGTTCTGTTAATACTGCCACCTGGACGGACCCCCCCGGACAGAGCACTGTGTCGGATGTCCTTTACGTGACATTCTTGATAGGACGGAAGCGCGCGACTGGAGAACAGGGTAGGGGTTTCCAGGGGCAAAGGAGGGGGTGGGGGCTGGGTGGGCGGGGGTGTGGCCACCGAAGGGTGTCCTGAGGGGACCCAGGTGCTCTGTGTCTTGGCTGGGCCAGGGTCGGTCACACGCCTGTGATGTCGTCTTGTGAGACATGGCTGTTGGGGGAAGCTGGGCGAAGGGTGCACGGGTCTCGGTGTTATTTCCTGCCACTGCTTACAAATCTGCAAGGATGTCAGTATAAAAGGTTGATCAAAAACAACAACAAAAATATTGGTGGGCAAGTTTGCGGGTTTAGTAACGGAGGGGTCTGAGTGCCCTTCTCCTCCTGACGTCGGAGTTCCAACACAGGGACAGCAGACCTCTGGCCGTTTGGGGACAATCCTTCCTCGTTGCGGATGGACGTCCCGAAAACCTGCCACCCGGGCAGGCCCCAAGGTGAGCTTTCGTCATCGACGGGAGGGGCGGAGAGGCGGCCGGGCTTCTGTAAGCTGCTGCACGTGTCCGTGGAATTCCCCTCTCCGAGACGCGTTGCGGGCCTTGCGGTGGCAGCCCACGGCCGGGTCCCAGGCCGTCCTGGGGCTGCCCCAAAGTGTCTGGTTCTCCCATAGGAGGCCGAGCGGGGAGGGCACCGGGGGAAATCCTAAGCCGTCTTGACCGGCGGGCCCCAGAGTCATCCACAGGTCTGCACAGCTAAGCGTGTGACCGGAGGCTCAGCCCCTCGAGGCTCTGCGGTCCTTTCATGTGACCAGGCACCCGCCGGAGGTGCTCCTGCGTCACCGTCCTGATGAGCTGATGATAGGGTATTCCGGTCAGTTGGCAATAATTCTGTGACTTGTGAACTCAGCACAATTTAGCTGGTGACAGACCGGGAAACACGGTGTTCACCGTCAATCCTACCTCAGCTGTTGCAAACGTTCTCGGAACTCTGCGGGCTGTCCACGCCCACCGACCGCCCCGCCCACTCACCGGTTCCCCAGGCCGGGCCAAATGCAACCCACTCCTCCGGGACATAGTCACAGGGTTGGCCGAGAGGTTCATGTGTTTTTTTTACGTAAAATAAGAGACACGTTTTTCATTTCCACCAATGACTCTATTGATTTGGATGTTTTGAGTGTGTCAGCTGTCTCCCGCATGGTATCACGTTGATTGTTCTCGATTCATGTCTCGATTTGATCGCTATCAACTTCAACCGGTCTACCCAACCGTGGAGCATCGTCCACGGAGAAATCTCCAGCAGGAAACCTCACAAACCGCTTCTGACATGTTCGGTCAGTCACAGCACCTTCTCCACACACGGCACAAATCTCTTTGCGTTTGTGTTCCGGCCCCATTTTTACCTGTCTTGAAATAATAAAGCCTATCATGCTGAGAATGTTGCGTATTTTCTTCCATCTTCGATGTCAAAATGGCTACACAAAACTTCATCAATTTTGATAATTTTTTAAAAAATGCACACTGACGTGTCAGCTGTCACCATGCAATCTAACGAAATTGTTTCGAATGAAGTTAAAGGCAGCTAAGTGCTGCTAGGCCCGTGGCACGGAAAAACCGAGCAAGCCTTTTGGCCGCCCCAACGTCAAGCAAAGCCTTGCACTGACGTGTCCACGCTTTTACGGGAGGCTTCAGTTTTTGGGAAACGGTCATCCCACCATATTGAAATGAAATTTAAAAAAGAAATAATTCTCCCAAACATATTTTTTACCTTCTGTTCATGCTTTCGTGGTATGTCCCCAGTAGAAGTGACCTCGGCTCTGTGTGAGCACACAGTATGAACAGAAAAGGCTTCTAAACCCAGAGCTGCGCTCCCTTCCTGCAGGGTACTTTTGCGTTTTTGTTCAATAACTTCCTTACGGTGATTCCGTATTTGTTTTGCCAACAGTTACATTTTCAAATAAGGTATCTCGGGTGAGGCAAGTCTCAGAAAAGTCCTGTTTCCACGACGACTTTCGTTGCCTTTGCCGTGGCTTTTCTGGTGACCCACGTCCTTACCTTCAGCGTGGATGGGGGTGTTTGTGCTGAACAGGACCCGCGCCCACGGAGTACCGCTGGCCGTGGGCTGTTTTGTTCCCGGTTATGTCCTTTCTCGTGTTCGTCAAAGCCGCTATTCCGTGCAATATTTTTCTTATTTTCAGATTTCAATGTTTAATTACTTCAGTCCACTGCCCAAAATTTTTCGCTGGCGAAGTTCGCTCCTCCCTGGACCAAACTTCGGGGAGCTGATGTGCCACCCCTCCCCCGCCCCCGTGGACCGCGTCACGTGGCGAGAGGCTAATGAGACGTGACTGGGGAGGGTGCACAGGTGTACCTACCGGCTCCGACTGGCAGCTCTCCGACACGCGCCGCACAGGCCCGCGCACTCGCGCGCACTCACACGCGGCGAGCCAGGCCTGATCAAAGACTTCCATTTGGCTGAACTTGGCAATGGTTTTGAAATGTTGACAACTGTCAAATTAAGATCACCCAAGCCATTTCACAGGCTCAAATTTGGATGCTGGTCTCAGAACAGAAGGAGAGAGCTGCTGGCGCCCGCCCAAGCGACTCCTGCATCTATCATTCGGTTAGCGGTGCTGTGTGAAGTGGAGCCGCACAGAGACGGGGGTGGGGGCGGGGGGGGCGGGCCCTGACTTCCGAAGCACCGCACTCCACAGTTACCTTGATGTGAAGGCAGCCACGAGCTTAGTCCTTCACTGCAAATATGCCTGTAAGGAGCTCGGTTAGACTTGCTCCTCGTTTCCCCTTGGGCCCTTTCCTCTCCTGACCCTGGAAGATGCCTGTGTGTCCTCAGTGGGGTGGAGGTGGGGTGGCGTGGGGGGGGTCCCCATTTTCCATATTTGGCCTTGGTGACCCATGCTATGGCTGGGCCTGTCAGCCCCAGTGAAAATGTCCACGCTTCTCTGGTCTTCCTCCCGAATATAAGCTTTTTTAGCACCGATGGCTGTGTCGTCCCCATTGGGGCGGTAGCTGGGCACCCCTGCCCGGAATGGGGGCTCCCTGACCCGAGACGCCAGAGTGGTGAGAGGGACCGTGGATCCGGATGCGTGCGAATTCCATCTTTGTTCTTGAGTTGCTGTCTTTCTGGGGACTGGTAGCCACGCAGATTTAAATGATTTACTGAAAACTTTTTCTTTGTAATGTTTGATCAGTCATCAACTGGCGAATTACTCAGCTAGCATTTGAGTGGGATCCTGTTGGTTAGGAAAGGAAAGTCTGATCGTTGGTAGGAGGGCTTCCCATCCGTGCGGGTATCCCAGACTTCAAGTTCAAGGCCGGGGACGGTCCTGCACGCGCAGTAGGTGCCTGTGAGGGTGTCGCTGGGGAAGGGGCACGCCAGGCACTTCTCGACGTGGCCCTTCTCAAAGCCTCTTTCCCAGGGACGGATGCACATTTACAGTTTCTTAGTCAATGCACGTCTAGGGAGAAGAAACTAAACCACCAACTAAGTTCGGGGTCAGTGGTGGATGCACCAGGAACGGAGACCAAAGCTCACAGCCAGCGTGAGAACAGCCCTGACCTGCTGAGTGTACCCCCAGGCCTCTGAGCGCCGGAAAAATAAACTTTCGAACCCTGTGGGGGGCGGGGGGCTGGCTGCTCAGCACCGTGGGCTGTGGAAGTGGAATGCGCGGAAAAATCATAGCTATGTTGAAATCTTTTTGGCACTTCTTTTGTGGAGATGGGTCAGAATGTGCTTCGGTGCCGTGATCGCAATTGACCACGTAACTGTCTAAAAGCACACACTTCAGTGAAACACCCGCGTGTTCTGGGCTGTTGGGTGTGGATGGTAACTGTGCACAGGCTGCGTGGCTGCTTGGGGTGACTGGGCACACGGCCCTCTTGTGGGTGGCACCCACGGGGACCAGGGAGCTGCTGTGCACCGGAGATGCCCCCAGGCTCCAGGCCTTTCTGACTGTTTTCTCCATCCAAACCTCTGCCCTGTGTTTCTCACTGTCTTTGGAAACTCGAACAGGGCAGAGGGTTTCCGGGGGACACCAGCCATCAGATGTTTGTCCCTCCTCCATTAGGGAGCTCATCCCTCAGGCCAGAGGGAGGGGACCAGTACAGGCAGAGGAGGGTCCCAGCCTGACCCAGCCCCACCAGGCCCGTCCTGTTGCAGCTGAGCAGGTGGGCATGGAACCTCATCCGGACAGACGTCTGCACAGACCAAGGGGGACCCTCTCCCCATCCTGCGGGATGCAGCCTGAACCCCGTGTGTGTGAGGCAGAGTGGATGGACCCCCCGCCCTTGGAGCTCCTCCTCTTGAACTTGAAGCTGCAGTTCAAGCTTTTCTGCCGGCGGAGGGGTCGGCGCCCGCTGCCTGGCGCACACAGGAGGGAATGTGAGTTTGGGGAGGGCGCAGCAGCCCCGCAAGAAAGGTGAGAGGGTGTCTAGTTGTTTTTCTAACTTTTTCCAGGAGCAGTTGGCACAGGATATTATGCTGGTTTCGGGTGCACATCACGGTGGTTAGATAGTTGCATAGCTTCCTAGGGGGTCACCCTGATGGATACGTTCAGCACCCGCCTGGCAACATTCCTGACTCTGTTCCCTGTGCTGTACCTTACGCCCCCGTGACGGTTCTGTGGCCACCAGTCAGCACTTCTCAGGCCTGCCCCCTTTTCCACGCAGCCCCCACGCCCCGCCCATCCGGCAGCCGTCAAGATATTCTCCGTGGCTGTGTGTTCGTTTCTGTTCTGCTTGTTCTTTTGTTCTCTAGATTCAATGGTTGATGGATATGTGTGTATCGGCATTTTATTGTTCATATTCGTTATCTTGCATTCTTCTCCTTCTTAAAGAAGGCCCTTTACCATTCCATGTGATACCGGTTTGCTGGTGATGAGCTCCTTTGGCTTTTTCTTGTCTGGGAAACTCCTTATCCGTCCTTATATTGTAGACAAGAGCCTTGCTGAGTAGACTAATTTTGGTCGTCGGTCCTTGCTTTTCATCACTTTGAGTATTTCTTGCCAACCCCTTCCAACCTGCAAAGTTTCTGTTGAGAAGCCAGCTGACAGCCTTATGGGAGCTCCCTGGTAGGTAACTAACTGCTTTCCTCTTGCTGCTGTTAAAATTCTCTCAAGGCCACTAATTGTGTAACTTTGGAGATGAATTATTTCTCTTTTCAGGTACTCTATCGGAAAACATGGGCATGGTAATATCTTTCATTTCCTACCTGAAGAGATGGTCCTGAAAGTAAATTAAACAGTAGTTATCAAAATGCCTACAATGGAAAAATTGGAGCAAAATGATGCGCGATGATAATTATCCTCGGAAATAATGGGCACCCATGCTGTGTGTTCAGCAGGTCAGATCTGAAACATCGGATCTGCTCAGAGGCAAGAAAATGCATTCATATTCAGGACCTTGGTGGGTGCAGATGAGAAACACGGTTTCTTTAAAAGCAACACATCACGGCATTTGCTTTCATGAAATAATGCTATGTTTTTCTGAGCATCAGTGACTCAGAGATTATCCAGGCCCAGAACTCAATGCAAAAAAAAAAAAAAAAAATCCCTTAAAATTACCTGAACACACTGGAAGTGCGAGGAAGACACGTGGTGTCTCTCACACCCGTGTGCCTGGGGGAACTGCCCTGCGGCATTGCCCTGCTGTGCTTCCTGTGCCGTGCTGTTCACAGAGTCTATGTAGCCTTCAGAGTTGCTGCTTCAGGTTACACGGAGATGGATCTTTCCGGATGAATCTTGCCAAAGCTGTGATGCAACAGCAAACCTCCCTCCCCCTCCCAGGCTTTTGGTGGGAGAGGAACTGGCAGCTCCGGAACGGTGGGCTCGGCCGGGGGCAGACTGAAGCCGCACCCTGGTGCACCGGCGGTCCCGGTGACCTTGGGCACAGCCTGGGTCTCCCTGCTGATGTCTCAGGAATGGCAGGGCTCCAGGTCCTGCCAGCCAGTGCTCCGTGGGGACAGCGTGGGCAGGGCTGTCGCCTGCTCCGGCCACAAGATGTCACTAGCACTGCTTGGTGGCCGTAGGTGCCAGCAGCACATGGCTGCTTGCAGCCTCAGCAGCTGCCCTTAGTTTTCACGCAGAGGCCCCAAGCATCTCTTTGAAGGTGACAGCCTGTGGTGCAGAAGGGGTCCCTCTGCTTCTGTAAGTCCATGTAAACCCCGGTGTCCTTTAGGAGTTCCTGATACCCGGAGGGGCAGACGGGGAGAGAGGCCGAGCACCAGGACGTGCTGCCCCACACCCGGCGGGCCAGGAGACACACGCGCGTGCACAGGCTGTGGGCGCGGGGGTGCGCTCCGGTGGCCCGTGCACGCTCACTCACAAATCCCCGCACCGCTGTCTGCCCAGCGGGCTTCCAGCGTTCCGAGAGCTGACGCGGTCGGAGTGTTTAGGAGGGCTGGGCAGTTCATCCCGTCCCATCAGAGGGCGGCCAGCTGGGCGTCCCTCCTCTTCCCGTACGAACCCTCCACTAAACCAGAGGGCTCCCCAGTCAGGGTTCTGAGAGCCGCTCCTGCGTTTGAGGCCCCTTCCCGTCCCTTGCCGCCCCTCCCTCCGCACTCCCACGCCCCACCCTGCAGGGCATGCGGCTCCAGTAACCACCGGCATTTTTAGTCATCTTGCACAAGGGGCACAGTTGTGCGAGGAGGTGTGAAAGGGTGATTCTGTGCTTCAAGTGCTGTGCGCTTCTGCGGGGCCTGCGCAGCAGACGCAGGTTCCTCCCCGCAGCGGGGCCTCCTCAGCACCGGCGCGTCGCGGGCGACGCAGGTGAACTGGGTGAGCCGCGGTCCCGACCCCCAGCACCCACGCCTGTGACCCCGTTTGCAGACGTGAGCAAGTGGGGACAGAAATGACGGAAAACACTGTACCAGCATCAGGCGTCCAAGACAACAACTCGATATTTGTGTGCGTCGTGTGAAGTGATCCCTTTGTCAGTTACGCTTCAATCAAAAAAACAAAAGTAAAAGTTTATGAATACATTATACCTCTCATTGTTGTAGGTTTTCTTTAAAAAAAAAAAGGCTAAGCTGAGGTCCTACCTGAGTGGGGCGGGTCCTACTCCGGCGACAGAAGCCCCCCTTGCAAGACGGAAACTCAGAAACTGGCAGGCAGGGGGCCCCTGAAGTCTGGGGTGGGACTGGGTGGGGCCGCCCCGAGCCCCTGCACTGCGGAGGCGGCAGAAACCGCCAGGAGGTGGACAAAGCAAAGCAAGACCCTCCACAAGGGCCTTTGGAGGGAGCATAGCGCCATGCACACCTCGGCCTTGGCCTTCCGGCCCCCAGACCCGTGGAAGAATTGCTGTCTTTGTCCTTTGCCACCTGGTTTGTGGGGCCGTGTCCTGGCAGACGAGTCCTCTCTGCAGAGTATTTGGCGTCACCGGGTGTTTCAGTCGGGCACGGGACGCGGTAGGAAATGACTTCAAAATCATACTCTTGTTGACGGCTGCGTGAGACCTGCACAGAGTTCACTGTTCAGACCGAGAGGAAGGACTGAGGTGACCTCTCTTGGCCACCAGCAAACTGACAGGGGTGCAGACGATGAGGATCCTGACAATGACAATGGTGCCACCGCCCCTCCTCGCCCAGCGGCTGTGGTGCGCTCCGAGTGCCAGGTGCTGTTTTAAGTGATTTCACACACACATACACACACACACACAGGTGTGTGTGTACATATACAAATATATATATAATTTTCTCTAAGTCATGCAGCGTTAGGTAGGTAGTAGCATCATTTGATTCAGTTCAATAATTAACATGAATCAAATGCTAACACATGAATTCACCCCCAGCCTTAGGTAGGTGACAGCTGTGTGCCCATGTCACCGCTGGAGGGGGACTCCCATCTCTGCCAAGGCCACCCAGCCCGTGTCCTGGGCGGCCCGACTCCGGCTCCGCACGGGCCGAGTTTGGACCCAAGGCCAGGGCGGCTCCAGGACAGAGGGCAGAGCCCTGGGCTGGCAGGGCTGGTGGATCGGACTGTGAATTGGGCTCATCTCTGAGTCTGCAGCAGTTTCGGGTGGTTTGCCCATAATTCTGTGCCTTAACTTTGCCCTGCATAGGAGGCGGCCGGCACTGCTGCCCCGGGGGCAAGCTGCAGAGAGGAAGCGGAGGGGGTTCCTGGGGGGCACTCGGAACATGCTTATCCCGAAGCACCAGCCTAGAACTCGGTGTTCTTCCAACTCTTGTGAGTCTGACTTAGAATCCTTTTGGTGTACCCGATGATGCTCCAGCTACCGGAACCACTGCCCCTCCACCCCCGCAGGGCTCTTCTTCCTTTCCCTGCCTGCGAGTCAGACCTAGATGAGATAGAAATCGGGAATTTCACAGGGTGTCTGTTTTAAATGCCGCCGGGAGGTGGCGCAATAATCTGACTATTTTGCTGGGGAACCGGCGGTCCTCCCCGCCCCCCGCAGCAGGGCGATCATCCCCTCGGCCTCCTAATGGTGCTTCGGAGAGAGATCAAAGTCTCCCAGATAAGCGCTCTTTTACACAATGTTCCTGACACTCCATTTTGTAAACACTTTTTTCTCTTTTTTGGTTGGAGAACATCTAAACATGCCGCGCGAGATGGATGGGCCGTCACTTTCCTCCTCCGTCCCCTCCTCGCCGACCTCGGTGGGCGGCAGGAAGTCCCATCAGCGCCTCGCCGACCCCCCCGCGCGGCCTGGGTCCTGCACATGCAGAAAAAAACCCCGCGGAAACGTGGACGAAATATCGCACCTCAAACTCCCGGCGCCTCCGGCCTCGGGGGCCATCTCGGTTTCCTTCTTTTGGGGCGAATTTTGTAAGGTGGGGGCTGCCGGCTCGGCCGCCAACGCCCCCCCCATGAACAAGGATCCCCACACCCAACGCTGAGCTCATTCCTACAGGAAACTGCAAAGCAGAACCGAACAGGAAACAAAGGGGAACCCGGGGTTTGCCTGTCTCTGCCCTGGTTTCTCCAAAATACGGGATCCCCGCGAGCACAGGCAGAAAACCTAAGAACCCCGGGGAGCTCGGTGAGGACAGACCTTTCCAATCTTTCCCTCCCCCCACCCCTACCCCCTTTCAGTAATTGCAAACAGATGCCTGCCGATGGCGGCTGGTGACTCAGGTCTGTCTTCCCGGGCACCGTGGCTGCCAAGGTCACGGCCGGAGGACACTGCGTGCCATCCGTGGTCCGCATGGCCGCCCTGTGAGGGCCCCTTCCCAGGAGGGTTTTTTCCCGTTTTTGTCTGTAAATGGCAGGTGGCTTTCTGGCCTTCGGTGAGACGGGTGTGTGGACACCTCGGGGGAGCGCAGCCACGTTGGGGTCCACCTTCGTGCAGGGATCTGGGCGCGGTCAGAAGGGTTTCTGAGCCCCAGGGCCTCTTGGAGTCCTGCCGGCTGAGGTCCTTGCCCTGCAAACAGTCTGGGGCCTTGGTCTCTATGCCCGGAGCCAGGACTTCTGGTCTCTCCCGGGACAGGAATGACAGAGGTGGGGGGGCCTTTGGGGGCTGTGCCCCTCCTCCAGGGCCCCCTGCCTTCCTTTCCCACCCTGCTGCTCTCGAGTCCCTCCCCCAACGCTTCCAGCCAGGGCCCAGAGGGCAAGAGGGGCCTCTCCTGTCCCGGCTTGGCTACGGAGCCCCCCGGTGCTCCCTGCGTTTCCTGAGTGTCCTCCACCCAGTCCTGGCGGAGCAGAGGCAGGAGAGCGTGGCTCTCAGCCGGTGCCTTTGACTTCCCTGCCCCCTTTGCAGAGGCAGCCGCGTGTTTGCCAGAGAGAGAGAGAGAGAGAGAGAGAGAGAGAGAGAGAGAGAGAGAGACGGACCTGATGCATTTGTGTCGTCCTGGGGCGCTCTGAGGTGCTCTGCACGGTGCAAGGGGAATCCCCAGGTTCCAGGGTGACACACAGCCCTTCTCACCCCCTGCCTCTCAGGGGGCCTGACTGCTGCCCCTGCCTTGGGGCCCCGCTAGCCTGCAGTGCAGATTCCAGAAGGTTCCCAAGTCTCCACAGCTCCCCTCTCCCCAACATCCCTGCCCTGGATCGGGCCAGAGCTGATCCACTCATGCCTGCTTCCAAGGGCCTAGGATGCTATTTTGCACAAATATCTCTCATTAAAAAACCCCCAAAGAGCGAAGTTGATGAGTGAGCAGCGGAGACCGAGCCCCTCCGCCCTGGGCTCCCTGTCGCCCATGCGTGGCCCTCAGACCGTGAGTGGCTGGAGTCTCCCATCTGTCGCCCGGAAGGACAATGGGGGCCTACACCCCCAGGACAAGATGCTCCTGGTTTGGCGACCTCCTGCCGACGATTGGCACTTTTGTGCCCAAAGTAATGTGAATCCTGGGAGTTTCTTTGACCTTCACGTGGGAGGAGAGGTGCGGCGCAGGGAGGGGGTGGCCAGGACACCGGGCTGCCAGGCTCTGGGGGCCCAGGGGTGGGCTCCCCTGAGCCCTTCACCCGCACTGGACACAAGGACATGGGGACGGTCACTGGAGGCATGTCCCTCCACCAGAATCCCCAGAGCCAGCGCCGAGGCGGAGCCCCTCCTGGAGGCACCGGCCACGTGAGGTGGCCACGGGGAAAGCAGGCGTGAATCGGGGCATCCCGGGGAAATTGGGGTAGAAGGCAAGTAAGTTATTAGCCGCCTGTGACACTCATTGTGATGGTGAACAGCTGTTAGATGGGGGGGTGGATAAAAGGCAAGAAAGAAAAGAGGGGAGCTGGGGACGCGGTCCTCACCACGTCTGTCTTCCCGCTTCCCTCCACAAAGGCGCTCGCTCCCCTATTATCCTCCAGACAATGGCTCCCGGCGGGGGTCGCCGGGGAGCCCACCCTGCCCGAGAGTTCATCTCCTGAGGGGGAGGCGGGGAGCGGAAAGGGACCGTCCCCTGACGTGGGGGAGAAGGCGCGCGAGTGAAAGGGGCGAGAGATCCGGGTGAACGCGGGGTGTGGGGGAGCGTAGCCGAGCGTCGCTGCTGGGAATCCTGCCTTTGGCCGTGGGCTTCCTGATACGTGCAGGCCGGGCGAAGGGGTTCCAGGTCTTATTTAAGGAAGCTGTGGCCTGGGTGGTGGAAGGTTTTGCACCCTTAGCGATAAAACGGCTGCCGCGTAGCGTAGCTGTCACCTGCCCCGGGGGACGGCCAAGTCTGTCCTCGCCGAGGTCTGACCGCGCCCCCCCGCCCCCGTCCTTCTCCTGCGTGTCTTTGGCCCCTCTGGTCCTCAGCGTCGGAACGTGGTCAACATGTTCCTCGTGAAGACAGGGGGGCTCCGACCCTCGAGTGGGCCTGCCTCCCGGCGCTTCCTGGACTCCAGCGTGTCTTCCACAAACATTGACTGGCAGCAGCTCACACGTGGTGGTTTCCTCTCGTGTGTAAGGCCTGTGCCTTTACGCAGTGGATGGGAGCTGACAGCTGACGTGGGGACGGCTCGCACATGCACATGCAGCAGGTGGGGGAGGGAGGCTGCGGGGCACCCTGGGCCCAGGCTCCCAGAGGCGGGACCTCGGGAGGCCACCCCCGCCCCCAGGAGCCCTGGCTTTCCTTCGGGGTCTGCAGCTCTGCTAGACAGCATGACACCTTGCCCGACCCTCGCCTGCTTGTTGGGGGTGGGGGTCGCAGGTTTCCTTGTATGAGGGCCAGACCAGAATTCAAACAAAAACCAGGACCAGGAAGGGGATCTGAAACAATGTTACTTGTCCTGGAATTTCATTGTATTTCAAATGATTCGTTTTCAGCGTCCACCCCTTCCTTCTGAGTGAGAGGGCGGGGGTGCTGTCTTCTGCTGGCGAACGGGGGTTGTGGGGGGTAGGTGTCCTCCCTGGTGGAAGTGGGAGGGCATAGGTGGCCGCAGGAGAAGGCCACTGCACCGGCCTCTCCGTGACCTCAGCCCAACCTCGGCCCACTGGAGGTTCAAGACCAGGGAGTGTTTTCACTTGTAGGGACGCAGCTGCCCAGGGATCCCCTTGGTGGCGGCAGCAGCACTTGGGGTCTCTGTGTCTGCCGTGTGTGCCCCAGTGTTTTCCCCAAAGGCAGCCACTTGCCGTGGCAGGTCACAGAAACAGCCTTGCTAGGAAACACCACATTTGGAGCTCAAACTCCCTATTTGGATCCAGGCGAGAGGCGAAGGCGGCACGAAGCACAAGGAGCTGTGTGCACACACACATGTGTGCATGTGTCTGTTTATGTGTGCACATGCCTGCATGCGTGTCTGTGTGCACATGTGTCTGTATGTGCGGGAGAGGTGAGTGAGTGGGCCGGCTGCGGGCTCAGCCAGGCTGGCAGTCCTCTGCCTGGGGTCTCTGGATCCTTCTGGAGGGTTAGTGCAGCAGAAGAGGCAGGGCTCCCAGCAGATCGGTTTCAGCTGGTCCCTGCCAGGCAGCTGCGGCGAGTTAACCCTCTCCTGCCCGAGCTGCTGCGGGCTGTGCACAGGCCTGGTGGGGGCCAGGCCGGGGCCGGGATTCCCTTAGGAGTGCGCAGTGACAGGCGGCCGGCTCCCTGCAGTGGCTGCCCACCCGCGTCACCACCGTGCGATGCAGTTGCCGCCAGAGGGCCAACTTCACGAGATTTCTCCCCAGCGAGGGGCCGGGGCCGGCTGGGATTCCTTCCGCCGAGGCTCTGGGCAGCTGTCTGTTCGGCAGAGTTGGTGGGGCTCCCGAGGCGCCAGGCAGTGGTTAGCAGGGGTCTGCCACCTGGAAACGCAGGGGGTTTCCCCTTGCACGCGGCAGCTCCTGCCTGGGCCTCCACGGAGCTGACGTGGCGCGGAACCCAACTCCAGGCCTCGAGGCTGCTCCCCTCTGTCTTCCATGTGCCATGTTGCCACTGGACGTCAGGGTGTGAGGCCATCGATTCGGAGCGTTAGAGCTCGAAAGGGCACCGTGGTCGCGAATGGGTGCGTTTGCTCTTTCATGGGGCGCAGGAGAGAAGTTCCCGAGTGCCGAATTCCACCCTTCCACCTCTTGTTCTCCTCTGTAGCTCGAGGGGCCTGGGTCTGCCTAGCAGCTAAGTTTTGCCGACTATGGCTTGAAACAGCCGTGCCACAAGCATTTTCTCCCTGGCTCCACAAACGTGCCCACGGCCGGCTCGTGGGCAGACATAAGGATGGATAGCCGCGGCACCAAGCCTCGGTCGGTCGGCCCCGGGGGCGGCAGCCTGCATGTTGTGCTCCCAGCTCGGCATCCAGAGCACAGCCTGTCACTGAAGAGGGGACCCAAGCTTGTCTGAATAGTCTCGGCGACATCGGGACATAGAGTCAGGAGCAGCTGGATTGTCACCTCACACACGTGGGTCCCTGTCACGTGTGTGCCTGGGTGTGTGTGTGTATGTGCGCGTGTGAGGGTGACCGGACACAGGCCTGTCCCCAGCCCAGCGGGGGGATGTCGGAAGCGCTGACCCTCCTTCTTGCAGCCTCAACGTGCCTTTATTTTTACTGATGGCACAGATGGCCAAGGGCTTTTCCTGGCGGAAGATTCCAGTGGCATTTTTTTTTTTAAATGTAAGAAGATCACAGGTAGGTGGAGAAACACAAAATCATCCTGTGGACGGTAAATAAAGATCTCACTCGGGTCCCCAAAAGTACAAAGTGCAGACAGTTTGCCAACCTCCCGAAGCTGGTAAAGTACCCCAGACATGGAGGTGTCTTCAGGCAAAGCGAAAACTGTCCTCATTTTGCCCTTGCTTTTTCTTTTTTCAATTTTGAAATGAAACGACCACTTCCTTACCCACATTTAAAATTTTCAACTTCCTCATAAGTGCAGGGAAATAAAGTTCTGGGAGCTGCAGGAGCGGCACCCAGCTGTGCACTGGGCCTTCTTGACCGGCGCCAGGGTGACTCGGCTGCAGCTGCCGCGTGCGAGGCGTTTTAGCACGTGGATCTGGTGCGCGCAGGGCGGCTCGAGTGACAGGCCAGACACGAAGGAGCCTCAGCACAGACGGTTGTGGCCTTTTGGGTCAATAATGACCCGCTTTTTAAAGAGTGCCCAAATGTGGGTTTGCCCAGGGGACGGTGACGGCTCCCGATCTGCCAGGTAAACTCTGGGAAGTTTTGGAATTTATACACGTGCCAGGGTGCGTGGACGCCTACGAGAACGCACCGTGGTGTGAAGCAGATGACGCGCCGAGGCCGCTTCCCTCCCCATCGCTGACAAACCGGATGGACGGCAGTGTGGGCAGGGACACTGTTGGTTAACATTCGGAAATTGAATGCCACGATGTACATTTCACCTTCGATTGACTGTATTATAAATATCCCAGATTACGTTCGACATCATAAGGTGTTTTCCATGAAATGAAGGTATTTTCATGCCACAGTATCGTCACGCAAAATCTCGATCACACAGTTTTGCAGAAGGTGGATGCACAGTATTTAATTTGCACATGTAAACTATTCTATGTATTGATTCGGTCCGTGGATCCACAGTGCCGCCGTCACACCTGACAAAACTGCTGGACTCTGCCCAGCAGGGGGAGCCGTACAGCAAGAAGCTCTGGAAGAAACAAAAAAAAAATTTTTCCCCCAGCAAGCAGTGACAACATTTAGGGGAAAACAAAATATCCACAAACGGGGAAATGAAATGAACAGCTTCAACTGGTCAAGGGCGGAGAGAGTAGTTCCCAGGGTCCCTCCTTGCTTGTGAACCTCCTCTCTTGGCTTCCCTTCTGTTGGAAATTTTTCCAGAAGAAAGGCCTTGTGAATTATTTAATAAATAAAACCTATTAAGGCAACCGTGTTCCAGAGGGTCCTCCCCAATGCCCTGCAAGGAAGCGGCCCAGGGAACGTGCTTCCTGTGGCTGGCACGGCCACCCGGGTTTTGGGCCGCAGCACCAATGGGCTCACACTCACACTCACACTCACCCTCAGCCTCACACTGCTCCCAGTGTGAAACCCCCTTGGGCTCAACCCACTGGTTTCCTTGATCCCATTAGTGCTGGTGTGCCCATTCCCGCCTGAGCGTTGAAAATAAAAACAAAACAAAAACAAGAATGTTGGGCGCAGAGTTCCTAGAAAATTCTCTGCCTGAGAATTTGTTTTTTCTCAAGGCACAGATGTTTCTGGTAAAGACCACCCCTCACTCTCCTTTGCGGGAGGCGTTGACGAGGGTCCCTGTCACGGACGGATGACAGGATTCCGGGTGTGTGTGCACACTGTGCTGGTGGTGGGGGTCCGGAAGGATCTGGGTGTTTCGGGGTCTGTCGTGCGATCCCGTAAGACAGCACATCGCATGCCCCCCGCCCCCACCTGCCGAGGAGCCGACGGTGACGCCTCGGTCCCCGCCTGGGCTTCTCCCGGGTCTGCCTCCTGCGAGTACCTGCCGTGGACGGTATTGACCGGTCTATTAGGACGCAGGCGTCTCTATCAGTCTATCTGGAACTGTCATCCTGCGGCAGATGCGATGCGGCCTGCCTGCTCCTAGTGATTTTCGCTCTTCACCTGACAAAGTTTTCAATCACGTCCCGGCAGCGAGCGTGTAGCTGGCAGAGCCCGGAGCACTTGCCTTCCGAAAGCAGGGGATTTAGAGCGTGTTCGCCGGGTACAGCTCCTACATAGCGCCCTGCACACCGGTCCACCTGCCCAGCCTCCCCCTCCCCCACACTCACTCCCTCCTAGTCCCGCTGCAGCCAGGCCCTTGGCTGAACCATGGCGACGAGCAAAAAGGCAAGCACCAGTTTTCAAAGACATCGTGCCAGGTGTGCGTTTCCGTGTTGAAGACCCACAACCGCACACAGTGCTGCCGGGACCTTCAGGAGCCCAGAGCGCCATCCGCTTCCACTCACGGATCAGCCAGAATTCGGGGTGGGGGGGGGTGGCGGTGCCGGCCGCGCTCTCCTCTGGTCTCCCCTCCAGACACCGTCGGGGAGCTGGGGCCTGGGAGGAGGGACCCTAAGAAAGAAACGTCGCGTCCGCTGATGATGAATTCAGCACAGACACCGTGACACCCAACCAACAGTCGTCTCCCGTTGAGCCTGTGACGCTTGGACTTCCCACCCGATAGCCTGGTTTCGGGGAGACCACAGCCAGAGGGAAGGGCCTGAAGGGTGTCGGTCCTCGGGCGAGGCAGACCGCAGCTGACGCGACTGGCTTCCTGCTCCCAACACGCGGAATGATGGTGATTAAGACCATCTCCAAGTCAGCCCATGTTTATAGTTTTCTTAATTAAACGCTTCCTAATGAAACTCAGCCCTGTGCAAGGGGTGGGGTGGGCTTGCCCGGGGTCGGGTCATTAAGCAGAAGAACTGAGGCCCTTCAGCGCGAGACGACCCGATGCAGATGCACGGGGAACGCCTGGGGCGACACTTAGCTTTCAGCCCCTAGGTTGACCTTTCTCTCCACGCGTAGTTCTCACGCCAGGTTTTATGGGCACCCGCAGAGGAGCTCACACTGCTGAAAAGCCAAGCTGCACCGCCCGCCAACTGTTGGGAATTTAAAAACCTAAATGATAGCTCAGGCCCATGTAAACCGGAACCCAGGTGGAGGAGGTGACAGGAACTACGGGCCACCGCGCTGCTGGTGACCGGGAAGTCAGGGGGAGGTGTGGTCTGTTATCCGTGGCCTGTGTTAGCCTCCTGATGCTCTCACCCCTTGGGATCTGGCTTTGTGACCGGCCCCGGGGCTGGGATCACACTCAGGCTCCCCAAGCACCTGTGGGGTGGAGATGAGGCTGGATATTTCTCTCCATTTCTAATGCCAGGGAAGCGAGGTTGAAAGGGGCTTCGTGGGTGACTGGAGCCACGGAGAGCTCTGGGTGCAGCACCACGCCGCTTTGCTGCGTCTGCCCTGGAGACCCTGCTCCCCTGCCCGGGACATCGGAATGCAGTCCATCCCGGGGGGAGCCCCAGATCGGGAGAGTCCCACCCATGCCAGGGCCCCGGGCGGGCTGGGCCAGAATGAGGCTTTTGCTGACAACTGGACACCGAGGTCACTAGGGCAAGTGTGACCTTGGCTAAAGATCAACCTTCTTGTTCAGGTGTCCATGAAAATGCCAGTGATGCAGAAGGTCCCCAGGTGCCTTCTGGAACCCAAACCCACGGCCCTCACAAATGCTCTCACTGGCATTAGGTAGAATGGTCCATGGTACTGGGTGTCTTAAATACTGCGGTTTTCATACCCACCGTGCAAACTTGTAGCACCCCAAGGACAAAACAATCATCCTTCCTTCGGCCTTTTGATGTTTGTGGCCAACCCTGAGAAGGCTAAACCACAGGCCATCCCCCCAAAGATCATTCCTTCCCTGCAGCTCACACCCATCAGAACGGCCAGCGGCGTGAGGACCTCACAGCTCAGCGGAGCGAACGGACCTGAATGGGGTCGCCCAAAATGAAGCGGCGCTCCCCACACATCTTCTCCTCCACGCCCTCAACTCCAGACGACGCCATGCGCTGGGCGTGGAGAAGAAGCAGCAAGGAAGGTTCTCCGAAGAGCGACTTCCCCTCTCGCTCCTGGATTTCTACAGAATGTTTTGCATTTACCCTGTGGGTGCAGCCACGTGGGCTTGTTTTGAAAATAAAATACATAGGTATCTTCAAACGTTTTCTGAATCGCGCCACCCGGATCACGTTACCAGGAGAGGGGTGGCGACAAGTGGCGGGTCTGTGCGTCCCATTGCGCCCCCTAGCGACACGGGGGAGCCAGTGCTGGGTGGATGGGTTTGGAGACACGATCGATTTAATGATTTTTCTACCTGCACAGCGGACAGTGAGGCAGATGTGTTTTTTCTTTTTTTTTGGGGGGGGGGTGTGATTTGTTTTGGAAGGTGGCTATAAATTGTGCTCATTTAACAAGCTTTCCACTAATCATTGGCAATTGGAGAAGGGGCACCGTCTGCAGCCCAGGGTGGGGGGTGGAGAGGACGGGAAGTCGATGTGAACACAGAAACCAATGGATTGGGGCGAATGTCAGTGCCCAGTGTGTTTGGGGGAAATAGGTGTGTAAAGGTCAATAATTATTAGTTTTATCTGAAAGACGTACTAGAAGAATGGCATTGGCTCAGGTCTTACAGGGCCGGTAGAAGTGGCGGAGGCTGAGGAGACTGTCGCAGGTAATTAGGGGAACGCTCCTTTGAAATTTCTGCCAGCGTGCCTTGCGCACGCGGGCAAACTGAAGAACAACCTCTGCTGTTTCCTACGAAGGGGAACAGTTTCTATTATGTTCCTTTACGTTTTTCTCTCTGCGCCAGCAGTAGAAGTCTCCTGCCCACCATGCCCAGGGGCAGGGCTGTGTGCCCCTCTGCGCCGAGCCGTCCACACCGCCCGGTTCCGTAGTGACATTTGAGACAACAGACTCCCAGCCCAGGCCTCTCCGAAGAACACTCAGCCAGCGGCTCCCAGCCCACACAAGCACGCTGTAGGTGAGCGATTTCTTGGATCACAAAATGACACTGATTACAAAGTAAAGCAAAAGCTCAAAGACGTAGAAATTCATGTGAGCAGCAGTTAGGAGCGGCATGCAAAGCCGAGAGGGCGAGTCCCCTCCCAGGGAAGCGCTGGCTTGGAGCCCCGCCCGATAATTAAACACCACACTCAACATCTCTGGGCCTGAGTTTTCTGCCTGTAAATTTAAGCCACTAATAAAATTATCCTTTTGGAGTTTATTGTGTCATAAATGGTAGCAGGTCTATGGAAGCATTTCAGAAACAAATAATATTATCATAACCATTAATCTTAACAACAATAATTGCCATTATCTGAAATTTCAGGAAAGTCAGTCCAGAAGTATTTCTTAGTATGAACACGCCGCCACACCGCAACACTCGTTTTCCGAGAGAGCCCTAGATTCGATGTACTTTAAATGTGTCCATTGGCCCCAGCGCGACTCCAGCCCCACATGCTAGGCGCTGTAAATAGGGAGATTGTCAAACCAAATACGCACTTTTTAGACTTTCAGATCTGCAGGGTGTTAGAGCTGGAGTTTACCTCTCCGAAGGGGCAGATGGGGACGAGATATTCAGGTATGAAAAACAAGCCCTGCTTTTGGAAGGCTTGCGGTAACAATGCTAATTCCCTACTCAGTTGATTGGGATGCAACGATTCCATGAGGATGTCAGAACAGGTGTATGGAAAAGACATTATGGTGTCAAAATGAGGTGAAACAATGTTAATTTGTCCGTGGGAAGTCCGTGCCTCTGCCAAGATGCTGGAACCCCGGTATTCACCGGCGCGGAGTGTTGGCACTCGGGTGCCCAGAGACCTCGGGTGGGAGGCCCCAGCCCGCCCGCCCGGAGACGTGACAACCCGCAGCCAGCAACATTTATCTCCCTGCCCAGGGCTGAACATAAAGCAGGTCGCACCGAGGAAGTGAGAATTGTAGGAGACCCTGGCCCCCCCAGCGGACCCGAGTCTCTGGGTGAGACCATGCACAGGAAATGCAGAGGCAGAAGCGACAGAGGAGGAGGGAGGAGGGGAGGGTGGAGGGAATTCCGTTTCTGGCAGCCAATGTGGATTAAGGTTTCAGAGTTTGAGGTTCTTGCCTTTCGGTGAATGGACGTGTTTTTCTGGTGTGAAATGTTCTTGAGTGTGAAAATGTGTTTGACACGTCAGGGGTGTGTGGGGGTCTGATTTGCGGAACAAAGGTGAGCATTAATTCCAGTCTGGATGTTAATTGGGCCCCCATAAAACACTCCAGCAAAACTAACATTGGAACAGGACTGAGAACCCAAGAAGGAGCCAAGGATATGAAAGGAAAATAATAACTCTAAGTGCTTTGAAATCTACAGCAATTTGCTTAATTTTTTTTCCTGCCCTTAGTTTTCCACAGTCCCTGTTGCCACTTCATCATTTAACGCGGCTTGTCTGGAGTTGACCAGCGGTCTTAAAGGATGTCAAGTCTTCCCTCTCCATTCAAGAAATAAGGCCCTCCCAGGACCTCCTGAATGGCTCTGTGTTCCATCCAGCAAGAGCCACCGAGCTCTGGAAGGGCACACGGACCTGCAGCTCAGGGGGCCTGGCTTTCAGTGCTGTCCTGGACAGGGCCTGATGGAGTGACCTTGAGCGGTCACTTCTCTGGACCTTGGCTTTCCCCTCTGCAGACCTGGGGCTGGCTGAGCGCTGGCCCGGAGGACCCCCAAGAACCCCGGCCACCACCACATGCTTCAGCTTTATGGGACTTCTCCAAGGGCATATGTGCATGGAGGACACGGAAGGGAGTGGGTGTGTAATTAGGGAGTGTGCAGGGGGGTGGCACGGCCAGACCACCGATGCCGACAGAGATTATCAGTGGGGAAAAAAAAAAGGTTTCTTTGTGGGGCTGGCTTCCGAAGCGTGGCTTCAGGCTGGGGAGGCACGGTGATGATTTGGCAGGAGTCCTAGCATTTATCCTTTGGTCCAGCACAGTGGGTGTCCAAGGGAACTTGGTGGGGGGAGATGTTTCCCATCCCAATTTCTAGAGGCACTCACTCCACCTATATCCGGCTAGAGCTCAGCCCCTCCCTGCAAACCTGGCTTTAAATGTGCTCCCAGGATTTGGGGACCTTTCTCACTGGCCTCGCTGGGCCCCACTTCCTCTGCAGCTGGGGAGAGGGGACGAGGTGGAGGAATGCCTCTCCGTGGCTTTAAGTGCAATATTAGCTCACGTCGGAAATAACAAGTAACGGTGCCGCGAGACGAACTCGGGGACAGCAAGGCCATTAAGAAAATGCGCCATTAGGGAAAGGGCTGGCGTTTCCTACGGAAGAGATTCACCAGGTACACACCTGTCCGTGTTCGAGGAAATGATTAAAAGCTTTATGGCCCTTTAATTACGTTCATTTGAAGAGGGAGAGACTTTCGGCGCCAGAAACGTTTTCCTAATTCACTTTATTGGTAACGGGATCCAGCTTTTTTTTTTTTTTTTTTTTTTTCCATTTTGATGAGAGGGAGTCTCAGTCCAAGCTCCGTAAGTGCGTGTCGCTGTGTGCAGGGACCTCGGGAGGCGGCCATCAATCCGATCCCGTGTCAGCTCTGTTCCACTCATCCTTCCTCTCCTCTTCTTTGTTTTTGGAAAATACGAAAGCTAAAGCTTTGGGTTTTGTTCCAGCCTGTAAAAGCACATATCAAATATTTCCTGATCTCTTTTCAGACTTCCATAGGAGAGGGTGGTGTGTCTTTTTTTCCCTGCCATTTCACAGAAGTAGACATTGTCAGTCTGCAATTGACAGGTATTTGTTCCAGTCGACAATGAGCCGCTCGCGTTTCGGAGGATCCCCCAACACAGGCAGCGCCTGTCAGGTGTCACAACAGTGGGGAAACTCATTAAATGGCGACGAGAAACACGGTAATTTGGAGCTCGGTGGGGACGGCGTGAGTGGCGGCTGGCGTTTGCTGATGGTGTGCGCTCCCCTCCCCCATCCATCCTCCTGCGGAAGTGCCCGCGGCCCGGGGGCGGGACTTCCGGGCTGGGTCTCCGGGCCCCTCTCTGCTCTCTCCTGCGCGTGCGCGGGGCCAGTCGTGTGCCTACCGGGCCTGGTGAAACCCGTGCGGGGCCTGGTGGCCACGCTTCGCTCCAGGCAGGGTCATGGGCCTGGGGGAGACGGTGTGAGGCGAGCGTTAGCCTTTTCTTTCAACCTGGAAAGGCTGTATCTCAGGCTTCCATGGGCCTGGGTCCCGAGATGAGCCTCCTGCCCACCAGCGCCCCACGCGTGGCCACCTTGCGGAGCTCCTTTTACTGCCCTGGGCGCGTGCGGATTTGCAGCCAGGGCTTCTCAGTTGCTGCCGCCCCGACGCTGCGGAAAGTCACTTCTCTTCTGAAGGAGGGAGACGGCCAACGGGCATAAGTACAAGTACTGGCCTCTGGTCGCCGTTGTCCTCCTTACGAAGGGCGCCGCGGGGAGAGAGTGTGGAGCCCTCGCCGAGAGTTTGCGCCCAGGCGCCGCGAAGGGGTAGATCGACAGAACGGGTTGCGTGAGAATTTAAAAGTGCCCCGCGGCAAAGGCCACAATCAGAATACAAACCACAGCCTTCACGGAATACGTGCAACCTTTTGGAGAGTCGGATATTCATTTCCCAATGTGTGAAAGTGCGTCAAGTCAAGGGCTCAGCAGAAAAACAGTCCATGGGAAAGGGAAATAGGATGGTCAGCGAATGCATGAGAAGAAGCTCAGCCTCATCATAATTAAAAACATGCGAATGAAAAGTGAGGTTGCGTTTTCATTCATTTAAACTGGTGTTTGAACGACAAGGTGGTCATGCCCTGGTGCTGGTCGGCCGGTGCCCACGTGTCAATATCACGGGTGTCCTATTTCTGGGTCCAGAGCTGAGGTTCTAGAGGCTAGAATTAATTTAGGACTGTGTAAATGTAACTACTCCTTAACAGTTAAGGAGCTGAAATGACATTCGGCCCTTGGAAGGCGGCTGGGAGGCTGATGTGGCCCCCGGTGCGAACGAGTTTGACTCCCCTGTTCTAGAGGATCAGACAGAGCCCAGGGCACCGCTGGCCACGTGGGGCTACTTCAATTTAAAATCGTGTGAATTAAATCCAATGTAGCGCTCGGGGCCTCAGTGGCACAAGACATTTCCAAGACCCGAAGGGGCCCGTATGGCCACGGGCTCCCGTGCTGGCCAGCACAGCCATGGGGCATTTTGAGAGAACAGACTGATCTCTGGTTAACTCTGCTGCAGACGGAGGGAAGCTTAGGTGAGCAGCGAAGAAACATAAATAACCTCCAGGTGTCGTAAGTTCCACGGCAAAAATAACTACAGAACGGGGCAGAACGGAGCAGAGGAAGCTTCCTCCCCAGGGCGGGCAAGGATGTGGTGTTTCGGCTGAGACCCCAAAGACAGGGAGGGGCACACCCCTTGGAAAGGAGGCGGGCAGGCCCTTCCAGGGCAAGGGTGTCCAGCGGCTGCCGAGGGGCAGAGCTGGGGCTCGGAAGGCACGGTTCCAACCACGAGTGAGCCCATCCGGCCTCCCCGGGGTAGACCTAACGTGTTCATCAAACCGTGGCTGAATCCTATGGGTAGCGATGTAACAACAATGCAGAGAATTGCTGACTTCTCTGCTGCTAATGTATATATAGTAATAAAATGATAGAACTGCTGAGTTCTTTGCTGCTAATATTTTGTAAGGGATTTCTGTGCCTGTGTGCGTGGAGGATGTCCATCCGTGGTTTCTTTTTTTACATCACCTTTGGTGTTGGCATAAGGCAATATGGACTTTATAAAATGAATTCAGAAGCATTCTTTCTTGTATTTATGAAAGGAATTGTGTAGTATTGCCGTTAATTCCTCCTTAAATTTTGGTGGGCTTCTCCAGAGAAATTACTTGGGTCTGGAAATATTCTTTTCCAAGAGTTTTCATGTAAGAAATTCAATTACTTTAATAGTTATTCGAATACTTAAAAAAAATCTGTTTCACATCAGATGAGCTGAGGTATTTTGTATTTCTTGAGGGAGTGGTCATTTCATCTGAGCTGTTAACTTATATTGTAACCTTGCTTGTAGTATTCCCTTATTCTTTCGATGGCTGTAGGGTCTGTAGTGATGCCCCTGTTCTATTCCGGATGTGAGTAATTCAGTCAGAATGCTTTTTCTCTTTGGCGCATGGATTATTTTGACGTTTTTTCATTAGTTTCCAAATGTTTGGAGACTTTTTTGTTACTGACTTTTAATTTCAACCTAGTGTCTAGTTTAAGTATGACCAGGAAACGTACCACTGATTTCAATTCTTTTAAATTTTGCAAGGTTCCTTTTCCGGCTCCCAGTGAGGTCCACCTTGGTGATGGGTGCTGGTGTATTCTGCTCTTTGTCAGTGGGTGGCACGTTCTACAAATAGCCCTGAGGTCCTCTGGGTTGATGATGTCGCCGAGTTCATCTGTGTCTTTGTGGAGTTTCCATCCGTTGACGCCGTGGCGTAATGAAGTCTCCGGCCGCATCCTGGACGTGTCTACCTCCACTTTCAGTCCCGTCAGCGTCAGCCTCCCGCCATCTGCAGCTCTGACTTGGCACAGGCCGTTCAGAGGCGGGACCTTTTCTCGGTGGGTCAACCCTTCACTGTCACAGGGTGTCTCTCATCCCTTCATGGCTTCTTCCTCAGAGTCCCTCCGTTTCCTTTCTTCCCTGCTTTCTGTGTGTGTGGTTTTTCCTTTAAAAAGAGGGAGAAGGTCTGCTGAAAGGACCACCTTCTAAATCAGTGGGCCTCGAGTCGCCGTTCTGGGCATGATGGACGGCTCGTCACCCCACTCGTCGGTGCAGTGTGCACACCCCGCTCTCTGCCTCTCTCTCACGCCACTTCAGGTGCAGAATTCTGACATGTTTCACCCCGGAGATGGGACCAGTCTAGTGCAAGAGGAGGTCACATCCGCGGCGAATTGATCGCTGGTGCTAAGTTAGGTCAGGGCCAGGGTTAGACCAGGGGCCCTTGGCTGTGCTGCCCCTCCCGGCATCCTGCCTGCGGTGTGCCTTGTCATTCCTGCAGTTGCCCGTGGCTTCACCGTCACTCTCCTGAGCTTCCACTCACGCTGATGTCACCGAGTTCTCTCCACCACCAGCGTGTACACCATGGACGGTGTTTCAGGAGCAAGCAGGTGGGGACATGGGACGTCCGGTTGGGACCCAAATTCCTGTCTCAGCCAGGCATGTCCTGACGTAGCCATGACTTCCCTCTGCCCTCGTGCGGGGCCCGTCCCACGTACACGGTTACGTCCATGTACTGGAGGCAACCTCCTTACGCTGTTGTGTGTGATGAACCTCACGCAGACCGTGATGGAGCAGTCACCAGCCACATCCCGACTCAGGGAACACTCAGGGAGGCAAAGCTACAGCGACACCCTCGACGGGACAAAGAGCTTCACACAAGCGCCTGTCCTCAGGGGGACTTGCTCACTGAGAACAAGGGGTCCACCCACTTGTGTTTCAAGTCAGATTTCCCCTTTCGGGTGACAGCGTGGCCATCGCTGGGCTCACACACCCACCCAGGCCACAGCATCGAGGACACACGTACGAGGGAGCCAAGACCCTTCCCGTCCCAGCCGGGTGTCCCAAGGGGAAAAATTCTCTTTTCCAGGTCGCTTTCATATTAAGCCACGAGATGCATGGTTTTTTCATAAATGAAAACAGGCAGACAGATGCAGACCTGGTCGTCAGCCAGGAGGAGTGTTTTGATTCCGGTGAAGGGGCTTCAGGTGTTAATGCCGGAAGAAGAGGGTCTCCAGGGGCCGGGGCTGTCCCCACACCACTGATCTGTGTGACTGCGCAGGGTGCCCGGAGGGGACCCTGCTGAAGAGGGAAGGGGACGTCACGGAGGAGGGAAGTCAGCCACTGGCAGACGTGAGCCCCGCCCGGGGAGGGTGCAACCGCTGCCTGATGCAGAAAACCCGGAGCAAAGGCCGGCACACCCCACCCCCCGTGCATCGCGGGGCCTCAGAAAAATAGCCAGCGAGCCCTGTGCCTTTTTGTTGGCTGTGCCGCCGTCGACTGGTTGTCTGAAAGTGACCGATTGTACGAAGAGGCGCGAGCCGGAGCCAGGCCAGCGCCCTGAGCCAAGGAGTCCGGGCAAGTTGTCAAAAAAAGAAGAAAAAAAAAAGACCCTTTCCTTTTCGCCTCCCCCTCCTCCCTTCTCTCCTTTCTTCTTTTTAAATTCAAGAACATTATACTTAAAATGAAATTTCCTGTAAGGTTGCGCGTTGCCTTTTATTTAAAGATGTCGTATCTCTGAGAATAAAGGATGGAGGAGAGGAAATGAAGAAGGCGGGAGGGAGGGCGTCTGGCGGCTTGGCCTCGTACCAAGCGACCCTCCGAGACACCCCACGGGCTCAGAACCCGGGAGCCTGCCAGCCGCGCCGGCGGCTTGTGGGCCTCGTTCGGGGCTTTGATAGCGTCTCTGCAAACTGATGCAGGGAGAGCAGCCCTGGTCCTCGCAGAGGTCTCGGGGGTCATTCCAGGACGAGGGAGGCACCAGGACAAGGGAGACGCAGCCCTCAGAGTATATTTATGTGCGTTTTAAGAAATTGGTGCCATAATATCCCAATGAGCATTCAGCAGCCTGGCTGGGTGTCCTTTGAAAGCCAAGAGGACCTGTCCCCGGGGAGAATGGAGCAGTCACTTATAAGGTGGGATCTGAGCACCGCTGGCCCACGCCCCACGCATGACCCTGAGGACCCTGGACGCCCGCCGCCCCCGCCCCGGATCACCGTGTCATTCGGAAGTTTTCCTACCGGAAAACCTCTTGGGAGAACATAGGGCATGTCCTCTCCACCCCTCACCCACAGCGGCCGTGTGGCCGTGGCCACACATGCAGGTTCGTCTGGTCAGGTGGCCTGCGCTGGTGAAATGCGGTGTCACAGACGGAGGAGGCCGTCCTGCTAACTTCGGGCGGTGGCCCCCCGCAGGTGCTCGTTCCGCCCCCCCAGGGACCCCTGGGGACCACTTTCTCGGGGGTCCCCCCTGCAGGTGCTATTGCTGTCTCACAGGTAGCAGCCCCCTGCAGTGTGCAGGGTGGCCCCCACAACCAGGGGCCAGTCGGGCTGAGAGCACCATTGGGTGACGGTGAGAACCCTGATTTCGGGGCCTCGTGGCCGGTCGTCGGTCTTCCTGTCAGAGACCTAAGTGTGCAGGACCCGCCCTGTCCTGGCCAGCTCCGGGGGCTCTGGACCTCACATGCGCTGTTTCAGCATAAAATTACCTTTGCCCCTAGCCCTAGGCGCGCCCCCCGCCCTGCCCCGGAAGGCCAAGGTTCTACTCCCCCCTGACAGGGCTCCAGGAAACCATCACCACGGTGGGGAGGCTGGATCACCTGCCCATCCCCAGTGCGGTGTGTCCACACCACCACACCACCGCGTGTGACGCACTGCTGTGCGGGATGCAGACTTGTTCCTCTTTTCAAGTATCAGGCTTCCGCCTTCCCCAGAGCACTGCAGAGCGAAGACGAGATAGTCGGGAATGATCTGCCAGAAAATCTCCCCAAAGGAACACATTCTTTTTTCAACATTTTTTAAAAATATTTTTTTCATTTACTTTGGACAGGGGAAGGGAGGGAGAAAGCGAAGGAAACATCAATGTGTGGTTGCCTCTCATATGCCCCCCGCTGGGGACCTGGCCCTCAGCCCAGGCACGTGCCCTGACTGGGAATCAAACCGGCGACCCTTGGTTTTGCAGGCCAGTGCTCAGTCCACTGAACCACACCAGCCAGGGCTTAAATATTTTTTTTATCCTCACCTGAGGACATTTTTTCATTGCTTTTTAGAGAGGAAGGGTGAGGGGAAGGGGGAGAAAGAGAAACATCCGTTGGTTGCCTCCTGCACGCAACCGGACTGGGGACCGAACATGCAACCCTTCAGTTACGGGGCGTCGCTGCAGCCGACTGAGCCACGCCGGCCGGGGCAGAGCGGCCTTCACCCTGCCCTGCCTCAGAGCTCACCTGGAAGCTCCCGACACGCATCGTCCTAAAGGTGTTCTCCCTGCACACGTCCCAGGAGGCAAACGGCTCCTTCGTTTCGTGCTGAGATGATGCGAACCACTTCTGGCGGCTTATGGAAAACATCAGGGTCGGGTGTTTTTCTGCTCAGCTGCTTCTGCTGAAGCAGAACCGAGGTCACCGGAAGCAGGAGCTGCCCGCTCTTGCTCCACGCTGGTCGACGGAGAACTCGGCACTTCAGGCCTGTCCGTCTCCGGGCGAGGCTCCTGGCTCGGGCGCCTTTGATCCAGGGAGATAAGTAGAACCAGCCCAGCTGACGGCCTTTGCGGTGTGTGCTCTTCCTGAGCCTGATGTAATCCCTTGAAGATGGACGTTTCCATCACGGCGCGTGGAACCGAGCCCGTGTGAGTGGCCGGGACCCCCGCACCACCCCCTCGCCCTCCAGGGTCTGTCCTGCCTCCTCTCCTCTCGGGAACTTGCTGTGCTGAGGTGGGCTCTTGCTGGCAAATGATGCCTCGTGCTGCAGAATTTAAAGGTGGCCCCCATCTCGACGTTCCCCAGGTCTCCATTTTTCTTAGCACTGCCCGGGGATGTGGCAGCCACGGGGGTCCTCCTCTCGCCAGCCCGTCCAGGTGACAGAGGGCAGCCCCCAGGGAGCGGGTGTGTCAGGGACCCCTTCACCTGCTCTGAAGCGAATTTCTGGGCCCGCGCAGCTTTTTGCCCAAATTTTTGAGGGAAAAATAAGGATGCGCATTATACATGGGTAGTGCTAATTCTGTACATATAGAAACATTTTTAATTCTTTTATTTACGCTTGCACATTACAAGTGTAACTCCAGAAAGCAATGATGATATCTGTATACAAAATAATACCCTGGAATATGGTAATCGGTTTTGTTTCTAAATATAGATAAAAAATTGAATTAAAAAATTAGAAGACTTTTTCCCCTGAAAGTTTGGGCCAGAAGCATGCGTGTGCCTCAGACACGGCAAAGCACAGTAACACTCTGAGAGCCACGCTCAGGCGGTGGCTTGCGGAACGCCACCCCGAGGTGGGCGTGGTCCTGCTTCAGCTGTGCCTCCCCAGGTGGGTGCTGCCAGGGCCCCGTGTGGCCGAGGAGTGCCCTGAGGCCAGGAAACTGGCAGGGGACGCTGAGAGGGGTGTTTGCAGGAGCCAGCACACGGAGGTGAGGCTGGCAGCTTGGGGGTGGCAGGGGCTCGGGGACAGCTGGCCTTGGCCGCTTGGAGGCCCATCAGACTGAGAGGACGCTGGTCTCCAGCCTTGCGGATCCTGGGCGCTGGGCGGGGTTTCTGGCAGCCACGCCCGTGCTGGCTCGGTGACTTTGGGGGGAAGCACATGGCCAGTCCACCTGGAGCAGGGATTGTATGAAGGAGGCGAGGGGTCTGTCCGTTCGTAGTTGGTCATCGGTGCTAAGACAACGCTGTGATTTCAGGCCAGTGGCCCAGGAACCGAACACAGAGTAGAATGAGTTTGGGGGCCAAGGGGGCTGGAGTCTGAGATGACGGCCACCTCGGTTAGTTGGATGGCAGCATGAGCAGGGGCCCGGGGGCTGTGTGGACGGCTCGAGCCTGGCACGGGCTGGGAACTGACGGCCAGCCAGAAAGAAACAAGTGTTCGCTTCCTGTCAATTCAACGCAGATAATCATCATTGTAAGAGGAAATGAACAGGCAGTGATTACTTGAAGGATAAAAATGAACGTGGAACGGAAAAAACAACAGCCAACAAAATCAATCCAGATGTCTGGCTCGTGATTTGTCGGAATAACTTTCTGAAGACGCATGGGTGAGGACCAGCTGCCGTGAGCCGGGTTTCGGGGGCCAGTGTCCCAGCGTCCCACGCTCTCCGCCTTCTCCCTAGTGCCCTGGGGGCGTGTCACGTGCCACTTGGAGAGGGAGGCAGGGCAGAGGAAGAGATCACCTTTGCTTGGAACCTCTCTGCCCCATCTCGGAGGGGCCTGGCCGCCCGGCACCTGCGAGCTCATCCCGAGGAAGCTCTGCGTCCCAGCTGGGAGGCGGTGGTACCGGGGAAGGAAGAGCAGCCTCCAAGAATATCCGACTCCAAGAACTCTTGGCTCGGAAGGCAGATCTGTGGGAAGCTATCCTTCCCCAGAGGTCTCTCGGTGACATTGTTTAATTCCGCAGTTCAGCACTGGCGGTAGCTATTAGTGAAACCATCTGTGGAGGGCGGGTGTACGCCGCAGAGCATCGGAAAGGATGCTGGTGGGCGGGAGCCGGTGCCCCGGTGCAGGTGGGACCCCTGCCCTCCCTGTTCACCCACCCCACCCCGGTCTCTTGACACAACTCATGCAAACAATAAATACGTGGATGTCGGCTGGAAGGTCACAGCGTGGGCACAGGATGTCCTGGGCTGTGGGCATCGGCTTTGCCGGCCACAGCAGACAGTCATTCCTTGACCGCCCTGCCCCCGCCCCGAGGGGGAAGGTGGAACTCCCGTGAGGCGCTGAGTGGACTCCATCGGCTTCCATGCGAGGCCCTCACTGAGAGGAGAGGAGCCCCAGTGCAAGAAACGTAAAGGTCTTTTGTCCTCAGTAACTCGGTCGCAGGCCCGAGGCAGGGCCCCCTCTCTCCGAGACCCGCAGGGCCGTGTGAGTCCTGAGCCCCGGCAACGCCCGCCGCTGTTCTCCGCAGCACTGCCAAGCGTGAGGAAAGCCTTGGCGGACCTCTGTCTGGGCCCGCCTGCCCGTCGGGGAGCAGCTGTCCCGGCCACGGTGCCTTCTGTGCTCACACGGCCCCTGGAGGGCTCTCCGTCTCAGCCGCGCTCGCTGTGGCTCTGCGGCGACCTTGGGGCCTTGATGGGACATGGGGCCTCTCTTCCTTGTCTTTCCAAGCCCCTGAGGGCTTGTCCTGGGCGGCTAACCAGACACTGGGCCAAGGCCCCCTGTGGACTCTCGCCGGCCCGCGGCGCTGCTGTGCCCTCTGTGACCTCTGGGTCTTACGGAGCCCTTTTGGGTCCCTCCCGCCACTGTTCTCTCCGCTTCCTTTCTTATCTTTCTCCTTCCCCGGCAGGCCAGGGGACGTGCATCTAGTCTGAGGCCATGGGGTGTGGGTGGGGGGTGTCCATCTCCCCTTGTAAATTTTACGCACCTTGGCTTGCCTATTTTTCCTTCGGAGGGACTGCCTCTCGGACCCGCGCGCCGGAAGACAAGCTCGGCTTCTCCTCTCCCTCCGTCGCTGGGTGCCTCCCTCGGGCAGCGTTTTCGGAGGTGGGCGCGGTGTGCACGCTGACAGCAGGTTAGTGTTCTTGCGGAATTGTCCACGAGCTCTCGGAATGTTGCTGTCCGTGCTGTCGGCGTGTGCAAGCCGGTGTCCCTGCGCCGTATCACTCATCGCAGCAGACACTCGCATAGTTTCCGTGGGGAATTCCTCTCAGAAGCTCAGAAAGTTCCAGAAACGAGGCCTCATCAGGGTCCGGGGGGTGACGCAGGTTTTGTTGGAGAAACATGCGGCTCCCATCGCCCACGTCCCGGGGCTCCCGGCAGGGACAGCGTGGGCCCTGCCCTCACGCCCCTGCTCCGGAGCTCGCCGAGCCGGGGCCGCGCTGTCCTGGCTGGGGGCCGGAAGGCTCCGCGCTGTCCTCGGGGACACGGGCCGAAGGCTCCGCTCGCCAGCGGGGACCGCTCCGCTCTTCCTTCGGCCGTGAGTCCAGGCCGCTTGCCCGTTGGTAGTCTCTCCATGTATAAAGCACATACCTGCCTCCTGGGGTCACGGAGTGGGGTCACCCACAAAGTGGCTTTAAGCACTTCTCAAGGAGAGGCTGCTGTAGAATTGCTTCACAATCGCGAAAGTTTTCACTTGAGTGGGTGTTGAAAACAGAGGATGGCCCTCCTTCCAGGAAAGGAGGAGCCTCCTCTTTTACCACAAACAGAAACAAATCCGTGGTTAGCCTGTGGCTGTCGGGTCACCGGCGGGCAGCGGGTGGGGTGGGGCTGGGGGGCCCAGACTGACCTGGGGCAGAGCCGCCGACCCGACTCGCCCAGCGTCCGGGTCCCAGCAGGTCCGCAGAGGCCCTTCGGTCTGGAGACCGCCACCCTTGTTCTGAGCCCCGGACCATAGCCGGGAGCACCCGCAGTTAGCCCCGGGACGGCAAGCCCCGCCGCCCCTCATTTTTCAGCGGTTCTTCCTAGAGCGTGCATTCGCAGGGGGGCCAGGTGGTGCACCCCCCACCCCCGCCTGGAGCGTGTGCTCGGATGCCGTGGAAAAGCCAGCGTTCTCGGGGTCGGGCAGGAGCCTGGTGGTTGTCCCCCTTGGAGCATCCTCCCCAGGTCAGGGCCCCGCCGGGACACCGCAGGCTCTGTGGGCGGCATCACCCCCATTTTATGGACCGTGAAACTGAGGCCAGACTGTCGGCCGACTAGGGAGAGGACCGAGGGTCGTGGATGCGTGACCACCGGTTGAGTGAGCTGCGGAGCCTGGCTCTCCCGTGGGGCATCCCCACCGCATGACGCCACCTTGAGGAAATGCTTCCTCCCCGAGTTTGGCCCAGTGTTTCTCCACTGGACAAACCGAACTGAAATTAGCCCCTAAGCGGGGGCCACGGGAAGGAGCAAGGGGCGCTGCCCAGATTTTCTGTTTAAACTTCCTTTCGAAAGGATCAGCTTTCTTCCTCGTCAGTGTCCACACGTTCCGGAAAAGCACCCTGTTGGCAGCAGACGTCAGTCAGGAACGGGGTCGACGTTTACAATGATGAGAACTTGCCAGTGCTCTGGTGGTAACGGTGACACCAGCAATATGGATGTGTCGTGGCCGGAAGGCCCTCCGTTCGACGTCTACGTGCCGCAGTTCGTGACCATAAACGAAGCAGGCCGGCGTCGGTCCCTAGCGTTGTTCTGATGTGTACGATTCATGAACAAGCACCCCGTTAAACGGGGCAAAGTACTGGTTAGAATTATGGTGTCGCAGAGTTTCCTCTGTACCTGCTGGCAAAGACCTCGAGAGTCCAGTTCTAGTCTTTATTTCTAGAGGACTCCCCCCCTCCCCACATAAAATGGCAATGTGTCTCCTGTACAGTGCAAAAAAAAAAAAAAAAGTCGATCCACATCTTTGATTTTTTTAAAAGAAGATTGACAAATACATCGGGCATCTGTCAGAAGGACCGATGGTCGCCGTCACTCTGTTTTACCTTTGCCTTGGCTCGTTCGGAAAAGCATGCCGTGCACCAACACGTCCTCCCTGGGGACCAGGGGCCTCTCGCCTCTCCCTAAACAGAGGGCGCGCCTGGGTCCACGCATGTGCCCCTGGCGTGTTGCGTAAGACGGAGTCCACAGGCCGTCAGCTTGTGTATCTCGTGGCTGCTTTTCCACCATTCGAATCGCAATGCCACTTCCCATTTTGGGGGTGACTGGCATTGTTGCTCTTGGGGCGCGCAGAGTAGAGCAGGCCCCCCGGATGGGGTCACGGGCGTCCTTCGTGGTCGGAGCTGATTCGGACGCGGACTCTCCCCCTCCCGCGGAGCCGGCCCCACATGCAAGTCAAATCTGCTGTTTTTCCTTGGGCAATGATTTATTTCCCTCTTAAATTGGCTGGACCAGTTAGTTTTTTATTTTTATTAAGTCACACTATTCTTAAATGAAACTATTGATTTAAAGTCAGCTTAGTGAGGATTTAATTTGTTTTCGGGGGATCAGAGCAGGTAGCGCGGGATGATTGTGCCATAACGTGGGACAGGCGTGCTCCTTCACGGCGCCCGCTCCTCCGCGCCCGGCGCGGCCGCCGGGACGTTACACATTTCCAGGTAAATGGTGGGAATGCATCCATAAATCAGTCCTAATTCCGCCGCCCGCTTACGAGTGATTCAGAGGGGTGTTTCCTGACCTTGTCCTCTCGTCCTTCTGAAGAGAGTCGGAGCATCGGTGCCGAGACACGCGTGTGCGTGTGCATAAAGCGTGACGCACACGGGCTTCTTTTCTCGTGGGGGTCAAGGCGTTGCTCTGTCTCGCTGTCCGCCCTCACTTTGTCCTGCGTCGCCCTTTGTTCATGGGGTGTTTGCTTCCGTCTCGCGTGGAGCGGGGAGGGCGGTGTGGCAGGGTGGGGGGGGCCTACGTCCGGTTCCGTCGGTCCGGACCTGCTGTCCCCAGAAACCACCCCCAATGTCCCTGGGCCTTCGAGTGGCGGGAGGACAGGCTGGGCACGGGAATCTGAGCCGCTCTCTTGATGGCCTTCATGCCAGCTGAGCACAACTGTCCACACGCAGGTAGAGAAGAGTCCTTGGTGTTGGTTTTAAGAAGCACAGCCTGGTCTTTGCCAGCCTGTTCTCTCTGAACTTGCTGTCACTCTCTGTTTCAGGAGGAGTCTCGTCCTTCTTTTAAAATCGAATAGACTCAGAGCCACTTCGGATGCACGGCCCCTGCTGTGGAGATTGCTGACGCATCTGGCCAGTCCGTCTGAACGGTCCCAGCTGTCCCCCAGCCCCTGCCCCGCGTGGGAGCAGTGACGTACGAGGGGACTAGCCTGTGGACGAGGCCCTGTGCCCCACCAGGCCGGCCCGGTGCTGCTCCCCACGCGTGCCCACCACAGCGGTGCGGCCCCCGCCCTGCCCCGCACATCGCTCCTTTCCCTTCGATCCCGGTGGGGCAGGAAGCCAGGGTGGGCTTGCCTCTGGGCCCAGGGGACCCCTGGAGAAGTGCAGGCCTGTCTGAGGGGCAGTCACAGCTCCTCTGCTGAACGGCTTTCAGAGACAGGGGGCCGGGCGGTGGGGGCTTAGGCAGCCGGCCAGAGACGTCAGGTGTGTCCTGGGTCGGCCCTGAGGGCATCAGGGTGGGTTGCAGGGAGCAGGGAGCTCCCGAGTCTGGGGGTGCAAGGAGACACCGCTTGCAGCCGCTTGGACAGGTGGCCGGGTTGAACCGAGGAGAGCCGGTGAAGGGGCCGGGCCTGCCACCTTGCAGAGGGCCTGTCCGTGGTGAGACCCCTCGGGCCTCAGGCTCACCGAGGGAATCTCAGGGACCGGCCCTGCCTTGAGGATGCCCAGATGGTGCATGCACTGTGGTCACTGTGGCTCCAGCCCCCTGGGCTGGGTGAGGATTTGTGCTGGGGTGGAGCATGCAGACTACCGAGTGGGTTGAAGTGATGAAAGGCCCGTTTATTTTCTGACGGGCCGCAGGAAGGGTCTGTGAGAGTCCGGAGCGTCAGAAACAGCAGCCAGAGTGCGGGCAGTGGTCTGGGAGCTCAGAGGCTGAGCACCTCTTGGCCCCAGGCTCTGGACAAGCCCAGAAATGGAAGCAGGGGTCGGGCCACGGAGGGCAGGGGTCACCCGGAGAGAGAAGACGCCAAAGCAGGCATCCCTGGGGGTGCGCTCCCAGGAGGGTGGGCGTTCTGCCCGCCTGTGTTCCCAACAGGATACCAGCACTTTAATTCCGGAGAACCTCCTGGCCCCCCAAACTGCACCTCTCCAAAAATAAGAAGCAGCTAGACAGATAGAAGGAAATGTTGGTTATGTATATGTAAGAGAGATGTAATAAGTTAATTGTTCATGAAGTATGTTTATTGCTCCTTGTAGAGGTTTTTTTAAATTCTTTATAATCAATCACTTGTTTCATCTTCAAAGGCTGTTTAGGCATCTCGACCAGGAACTGAGGAGGCAGAGGGAGGATGCGTGTGCCGAGTGTGGGGGGGACGGGCCGCCCACCTGGAGCAGCTTCCTGGGCAGCAGGTGTGCCGGGCCCCTCCCTGAGGGTGCCGTCCGTGTCCTCACAATTGCCAGCCAAGCGGCCATCGGCAGAGAGAGACGAATTGTGACCACCCGTGCAGCACCGTGCGGAAGAGTGAAGTGGGGGACAGCACGCGCAGGAGCGACCCCAGGAGTGTGGCTCTGCATGGACATGCCAGCCTCTCGGGCCCGCACGCTCCGAATCCATTTACGGGGGACGCAGGAAGGCAGAGCTGCGGGGGCGCAGGGCCGGGCAGAGGTTGCAGGCCCGGGGGGCGGGGGTGGGGGTGGGGATTAGCCCCAGGCGGGACAGGGGGTGACGGAAATGCTCCAGGTCTGGATTCTGGTGGTGCTCACATGGCCACGCACACTTACCACGACTGACACTTGGGAAGTGACACCTCAACACATTGGCCTTACGACTTGAGGCAGTGGGAGGTGAGAGAAGGTTCCGGTTCGCCCTCAGAGTTTGGTCAGCATCAGCACTGAGAAGTGGGCCGACTCCGCGCAACGGGTTCAGGCACTTTCTGCCACGACTCGCCCCCCCCCCCCCCGGAGTGTGCGCCCTGTCACCCGATCAGCAGGCAGCTTCCGCCAGGGTCCCCACTGCGGCTCCTCCCCAGGGACCTGGTCGCCGTGACTCCGCATGTCACAAGAAGGAAGCAAGTCGGTGGCTTTGACGAGATCGACGCCGTAGCAGGGACGTTTCCTCCGGGGGCCACGTCAGCCCCGTGGGGGCCTCAGAGGGTAACGTCAGGACTGGGCAAATGTAACCACCCCTCCTTAGCGGTTAAGCAAGAGCTTGGCTCCGCCACTGGGCAGAAGCCGGAAGGATAAAACAAGGTGGAGGGCCCCGCGCCCTGCGCCCTGCGTGACCGAACAGCTCGTGAAACCTAGACTCTGTGACAAGCACCGTGATGTGCGGGTTGACTGTCTCTCTCTCTCTTTTATATCACGAAGTTCTGGAGATGGAACAGAACTTTGCTCTGTTATTCCTTTGGAATTCTCTTTGATCCTTATAACCTACTTTGAATTTTGAAAAGGAAACGAAACCGAGTGGTGGTGTGCAGTTTGCCGAGTGCTCTGGAGTGTGCGGTCTGCTGGGTTCTCCCCACCTCCTCCGGTGGGGGGTCTGTTGCCCAGGCGGCCGAACCCGGCTGAATCCGGCCCTCCACCTTCCTTTACCCAGCAGCGGTGCCGAGCTCCTTGCCCCTAGTTAAGGAGCAGTTACACTTACACAGTCCTGAAGTTACATTCGGCCCTTTGAGGGTAACTGTGGGGCTGATGTGGCCCCCCGTGAGAGTGAGTCTCCCACCCCTGGCTTGACTCTTCTCCTGATTTCACACAGAGGAAGCAGAAACTCAGCGATATGGAGACTTTTCTGAGTTAACAAGTGGCAGGGGGAACACCGGAATCCAGGTCCTTCTGCACCAAACCCCCCGTGCCGGTCCCTTGTCTCGTGCAGCCGAGGTTTCTATTGTGTGCGCGTGGTCGTTGCGTGAGGTCTGAGCAGAATACGGAAGTGATGCTCCCCCCAGATTCTGTGGCGTGGAAACGGCAGTCCAGAGCGGCCGCGCCGGGAGGCGGGCCCATGGGGGATCGGCCCTGTGTGCACTCAGAGGTCAGCCCGAGTTCACACGTCGCGGCGAGGTGTGATGAAGGGCTGCTGATGAGCCGGGCGGACACAGCGAGGCCTGCACGCCCCTGGGTCTGGCGGAGGTCACCAGACCGCAGAGCGCTCATTGCTGCCATTACACTCGGCCCCAAAGACCGTCTCTGTCGTCGGCAGAAGGAGGAAATCAAATAACCCCGGGGGCTTTGTCCCGCCCTCTCGACAGCAGAGCTTCGTCACCCGGAGTGGCCGCTGCGGCACCACCTGTATACATCGGGCGGTTGCTCTGCAGGCCTCTGCATGGCTGGGGTTAGAGAGAGCCACAGGCAGGTGTGACCGACCCTCACGTGCTCTCAGCGTCTGCCTGGCCCCAGGCGCCTGGGGACGGCCACCGGGGCGACCCAAAGGAAGGACGTCTGTGGATGGTGACCGGACCCAGAGATGTGGTGGAGGAACCCCCAAAATGCAACTCCCACAACAGGAGGAATCATATGGGACCCTGTAGGTCACGTTCGGGCCACCGGGCTGTCGGCGTTTCTAGTCCCACTGCTGATGTGCTCTCCTGCCCCATCCGTGTTCTCTCTCTCTCTCTCTCTCTCTCTCTCTCTCTCTCTCTCTCTCTCTCTCTCTCTCTGTGTCTGAAGATTAAGCAACAAAAGATGATTTCTGTAAGCCCAAGTAGGAAGTGCAGGAGGCCCGCTCTCTGGCTGGCGTGCCCGTGCGTTACTGCAGGGTTCAATTCTGCTCCACATTAATCAAACAACAATAAAAGCCCTAAAAAGCCCACCGAGAAGCATTTTAACTTGAGACCCAATGCTAGCACCCAGGGACCCTGCCTATTGTCTTCCCCCGCGCCCCGGCAAAAGGGATGAGAGAGCAGGAGAAAGAAAGAAAAATCGAGCCACTTCCTTTTTATTTCTGCATAGAAAGGGAGAAGGCCTATAATAAATTAAGGGTGGTGGGAGTGGGAGCGAGGCCGGAGGTAAATGACGTTTAATTGTGTGAGCGGCGCCTCGCGGATGCTCCCTGCCAGCTGCTGCCGCCGTGCCACCTTCCTGCCGGAGATGAAAGCGATGATGGCCGAGGCATGCAGACACACAAAGAACCTGTTTGGACTGGCGTGTCAGCTCATCTGTATCAAATGTTGCACAGGTATACTTTGTTGCCATGCTTCATTACCCCAGAATGGCAAGCCTGAAATGTTTGTCTCGTCCGTAAACCCCACAGCTTTCCCGGCCCGGCACGTCTGACAGAGCGATAGACGGGCATCTCTGTCACCGGCGTGGGTGTGTAGAGGCCGGACATTTGGGAGAGAGGGAAGGGGAGAGGTGGGGGGGGGAGGGGGGCGGAGAGACAGAGAGAGACAGAGAGGAGGGGAGAGGGAGAAGGAGGCACGTGCGCGCGCGCACACACGCACACACAGCGTATGCTGGGGGTTCACCCTCAGTGTCTTTGGTGAACAGGATGCGGGGGCACTTGGTCACTCTGGCTGGTGTGTGGAAAGGCTCACTCCCCCGCGACCGGGGAAAAGCTCACTCAGACACCCAGGCGGCGGATTTAAAGCATCGAGCTTTGAGAATAGTGTCAGCAAACAGAGAAGGCGGAGGGCCACGTGCGGCGGTGAGTGGGATGACAGTCCCCAGAAGCGGAATTTGGTTTCTTTCCCGTGCGAGACTCTGGTATGGGATGCCGCCTACCGCGAAATCCGCGTTTCAGTCCTGTGTGACGCAGACTGAGTTCTTAGGAATTAGGGTGGGGTAGGCTCTTCCCACGACCGAGGGGCGACCGTGATAATGGCTTTCGCAAATCGGAGGGGGCATGAAGATTTGGCGAAGGGAGTGTCCGTGCGTCCATCCAGCTTCCTGCCTCCCCTCTCTGGTACCACCGCCCATGGGTCCTGCAGGCTGGTCCGTGGCCGCGTGACTACCGTGGCCACAGTCGGGGCTCATTTACAGGGTGGGCCTTGCTCCTCTGCCTGGGCTGGCATCAGCACCCTGCTCCCTGCAGACTGCCCCCCCCCAGGACCCTCGCTTGTCTCCACGAAACGAGGGAGAACAGTAACACAGGGGCATTTCCAACCTGGGGCCTCCGGAAGCGCCCCGACCGACACTCAGCGCATTCTTCCTCATTGCGGTTGTTCTGTGTTTGGCAGGGACGTCACCTGCTGTCTGGACTGTGGTGTGCGGAACCCTTCGTACTTGGGGCAGAGAACGTTCCAGAAAGCCTGATGGCCTTGTAGCATTCAGACTCGTTTTGAGAGGCGGTTGGGGGCTCAGGTTGTACAATGGACACCGCGGCGGAGAGGGAGGCTGTGCTCCAGAGTCAGAGGCGAGAACGGTAGCAGGTGTAGAAGTCCCACGGTGGACGGGGCCCTCGGGGGGCGGTCCACAGTCTCACGTCGGAAGCGGCGAGGTCCGGTTGTGTTCAAAAAGGAGCTACGAACACATTTCCACTGTTCCGGTCTTTTTGGTTTAGTGACTGCGGGTAAGGGCCTGTGCGCCCGCTCTCCGACCAGACCGCCCGGCCGTCGCTGCGGAGATGGGGCCTCTCCCAGGGCCGAGACGCCCAGGGAGAACCGCCGGGTCCCCCCAGGGAGACAGCCCATCTCTGGGTGTTGCCTCTGCAGGGGTCGCTCCCCCGGTGGCACAGGCGCCGTCACGGCGCCCGCTTCACCGGGGACGGGGTGGGGAAAGAGGCGTTGCTCGGTGGCAACCTGGCGAGACCCTCCAAGGCGTCTTTTCCACGGCCGCTGCAGAGGGAAAGGGTGTCTCTGGCAACCGGAGCTTGTCCTGTCGCGCTGGCCTTTCCGGCTTCCCGGCACCGAGGTCCCCAAGGCCTGTCCGCCCGGCGCTTGTGCCGGGCTGCCACCGTGAAGCTCTGCTCCGCTGTGGGGTCCTTCGGACGGGCCCCGGGGGGCCGCCTTGCCACACTCAGCCTCTGCCTGTCACCCGTGAGGTCCCTGTCAGCTCCAGGGATCTTTGGCTAATTTCCCAACCTGAAAAAAAAAGCACGTTACGGTTTACTTCTGTCAAGAATTGAAAAGGGGCAATTGCACGCGAGTGTGTGTGTGCTCAGTTCTCCTGCTGGCCCTACAGTGAGGGATTAACAACTTTTCCTGACTCACGATCAGTTCCGGATGGTGGTCCCAGTGAAATTCTGGACTCACGGTTGCAACTTTGTAAAGGAGTCTATTTACAGTCGTCGGAGACACACACCCTGGAACCGGGGCCCCACGGGCCGTGGGCTCGAGTGGCGATGATGCTGGGTGACCTCCTTTTTAGGAACGTAATTAAATACGGTTCCACAGAGACACTGTCTCTGGAGGAATTCTCTTTGTGGGCGGGGTTTCAGTTTTTTTTCCTGAACTAACTAAACGCCACATGCTGAGGCAGAAACCCTCAAAAGACAAGAGTGGGCACTTGGTAGAGACTAGCCGTGGGTTCCAGAGTGTCAGACCAATATTTTTTGGGGGTTATTTTATCTTCAAGTGACCTGTATTTACAAGGAACAAAGTGGGAAGCTGACATGAGATCCTAGAATACTTCCGTCCAGGAGAACTGTCCTCTGAGGACCACGAGAGAGACACCTAGGGTGCCGATCACTCTGGCGTCCTGGGCTCGCAGGTGACAGCTCCGCTCCCCGGGGACCCTCTCGATAGACCTCCAGCCGTAAGTGAATCGAAGCCGCCGGCCTTTCCCGGTAGACAATGCCTTCCTTTCCCTGGCTCCTTGGTCCCCTCCCCTGGCAACTTCACGGGGAACGCAGAGGGGAGGGTGGGGGTGGAGAGCCGGCGATCTGGCCAGCGGAAGAAGGCCACACCTTGGCGGGCCTGATGGATTTTATTACAAGCGAGGTGTAGCTCAGGGCAGGTGAGCGGCGCGGTAATGAGGCACCGCCTCCCGCTTCCTGACAGATGACCGTCATTGTTCAGGCGTGCGTCGGCGTGACGGATGGCGGGGCCGCGCGGCCCTGCCGCGGGAGCACGCTGTCACCTTTCTTCCGCGATGTCTCTCATCTGGTGACCCGAGAATGACCCCGCAGAGGTGGGGCTGGTATTAACATGTCATTTTCTCTCGTTAAATCAGAAAAAGGGGGACCGGGGCAGAGGAAGGGAGGACGAGAAAATTCTAAACAGGGAACGTGAACAGCACCCCAAGAAAGTGCCCGTGATGGGTGAGGTCAGTCCGCTCCTAATAAAGATTGACAATGAGCGTTAGCGGTCGCGTGTGCCATGTCAGGTGAGCCCTTGGTGGGGGGGATGCTTGGGGGCTGCTCAGGATCCAGAGAGGAAGACGATGCCGCCGCCGCTCTCCAACAGCCGTGCGTCCCCGTCACCGAGTCCCTCATTCCGCAGGGTTTGCGGGGAGCCTGCCTCTTGCGTGTCGTTATCTGCCTGTATCAAAACCTGCTTTAGAAAGTGCTTTTCACCTTGCACAGGAAGTTCAGAGGGTAGCAAATCGCAGCCTGCCGGGGCTGGAAGGTGCAGGTCATTTCGTGTGGCCTGGGTTTACAGTCCTTCCGGGTGAGCGGCCCTGTCTGTCTGACTGGCTTGTACCGGTGGTTGGTTAAGAGCCAGTCAGGAGCGAAGCTGGGTGGAACTAAATTCTCCCTCGCGGTTTTACCTTTTGGGCAAGAGGCCGGAAATGGTTTCCCGCCCCCACTCCCGATAGTCACGCTCCCTCTCTAACTTCCACACGTGGAGGCTGGTTTTTAGTTTGTATGACGCACACCCTTTCCAGGCAGGGAGTTTTCCTCGGGGATAACTGGCTGGTCTGTGCATTTCAGAAGTGAAAAGAATATTGGGATGTCATTATTTCTTTAGGCATCTTCAAACTTCTTAGATCATCTCCACATGACTGACTCGGGAAGGTGTCCAAAGGTTATGTGTTACCAGGCATCGCCTGTCCCATCCCAGGGTCAGGAGCTGACCGGGACACGCGGTGTTGGCGGGTGAGTTGGGGCGGGGCTGCCCTCGAGCACACGTGACCGTCCGTGGGCAGCCACGCGGGTTAGAGGACCCACTCAGGAGTGGGACCCTGGGCGCAAACTGTGAACAAGGAGGCACGAAGCCAGGCCATCGCGTGCGGAAGGAACTTCCCTCGCCTCGTGGAAGAGGAGGATGGTCTCAGTGGCGGGTTGCAGTGGGCCGTCCACATCAGCAGCGCATCACCGATCTCTTTCTAACGAAGTCCGTGCAGGGGGCTGCGGGTTACCCAGCGCCCGAGCGCTGTGCTGGGCGTCAGGCTGTGTTTTCTGGGAGATGAGGGTCACTCGGAAGGAGCATCGCCGAGTCCCAGCCGTCTCACTGTGACACGTGAGCGGCCTGTCGATCTTGCCCTGTGGTGGTTGTGGATATTTTTGGAGACAGTTCTGAATTCAGGTGATTTAAAGATTTTCCAGTGAAGACATTCACTAACAGTGTAGTGGAGTAACGAACATTCACATAAATCAATTCATAAGTCAGAAAAAATTTCTGTATTAGAATCAGTATTCCAAAATCCGGTTCAGAAACGGTCACGATGATTCAGTAACAAATTGGCGAATGGTGTCATCCTCGGCAGGGGAGCTGGGGGGAGGTCAGAGTCATTTGTGATAGAGCTTCGCACGGGTGCAAAGGGGCTTCTCATTTGCACCAATTTCAGGGGGCATTTAACAAGTATTTACCAAGCGCCTGCTGTGTCCCAGGCACAGTTCACCCCCATCGAGGGTTAGGTGTCAGACAGGCGTGTGCCCGCTAAGTCGAGGCGCTGGTATTTCTGTGTGTCACAGCTGATGGGCCACGTGACCTGCGGGCCCCGGCCTGGGCTCGTGTTCTGACCGCGCCTTTCTGTGCCGCAGTCCCCGTGTGCATTGGTCTGCCCTCCATCACCAGACGACGGAAAGACGCCAGAACTAATGAGCGACCGAAGGGTGTTTTTTCCTTTCTGGATTAGAAATACAGTTCACGGCGCAACCATTCAGATTTGCAGCAAACGTCGGGAACAGTAGCTGTGCTCACTGAGTGACGCGATCTGTCTGGTCTGGGCTGCAAGCTGACCTTCCTGCGTTTCGGGGACCAGCCGCTCGGTCACACTGGGCTGGAACATGAGCGCTGTGGGCAGGGGGCCGGCAGGGCCGTCCTCGGGACGGTCCTCAGGGCACAGGGTCCGGGAGAGAAAGCCTCTGCCACCTGGGTTCCCCCCTTCCTGAGGGTGAATTCGTTTTCCCTGCTCTGAAAGGGCCTGTGCCTGTGTTGCGACAAAGTCTTTTTCCCCTGGAACCAGACATCCACGTTCATTCCTAACAAAGTGCATGCTGGGGTCTCAGATCTCCTCGGAGCATCTCTGCCCGTGCTAACAGTCCCTTGCATTCCGGACTCCATGCCAAGGGGAGACGTGCCGTGAGTGCCGCTCACTGCGGTGATGGATGACCACGTGGGCGGCGCGGCCGGCGCGGCCGCCAAATCACCCCTCCTGCCACGCTGCCGGCCGGGGTCTGAATTATGGAGGAGACGCGTTTTGGAGTCTTTTCTGCTGCCAGGACAATGAGCCGCTTTGTTAGGAGGCGATTGATGGTGCGGGATCGGGAAGACGGAGGGTGGGTAGGTGACACGCTGGATGACATCCAGGAGCCCCGAAGTTCTCGCAGATGCAGGGCCGGGCGGGGGCTTCCGGGCAGGCGGCATTCTCTTGGCCACCATGTCCCTTCTGTGCCTGGACCACCGACCTCTGCCCAGGATGGAACGGCCTTGCCACTGGGGACAGGTAAGGACTGTCAGTGACACCTGGCACCTTCTGATCCCCTCCCCAGACACTGACGTCTTTCACCACTCACCCACCCACGCTCACACCTTCTGTCCCCTGTGCCAATCCACCTTCCTCAGACTGGCTCTTCCAACACACCACTGGAGACGGGGGAGGTGGTGACACCCTGGTGTGTGCCCAGCCTCAGCAGCCTCCGATACTGAGCCGTCCCCTCCCTCCTCCTGTTTTCTGGTGACGTGTCCCCTGGTTGGCACTCTGATCCGTGTCCCACCTCTCCTGGGGGTCACCCTCTCCCACTTCGTGTTTTAATACCTCACCATCGTTGGCTCTTTCTCACCCGTCAAGCTCCCTCTCAGCGCCATGTCTTTCCCGGTTTCCCGATTTCTCCCCCATCTCAGGCCGCCTCTCCACCTCTCTGTCCTGGCCCCACCCCTCACCCCGCCAAACCCAGATGCCAAGAACGGCAACTTGCTGGGAACTGAAACCCCAGATTCTTTACCACCAAGACACGTCCGAAGGCGTGGCTGCCATCGACACTGTTGGGCTTCCCCTCCCCGTGGGGCCTTCGCCTGTCTCTGCCTGTCACATCCTGTTCTACCTGGTATTCCCTCCCCCATCCCCATTCCCCTCCCCCTTTCATCCTGCGGTGTCCCCAAGAGCCCCTGTGCAGTCAGAGCCCTACTCAAGCGTCAGACTCAGGTGACCCTCAGTCAGAGTCACCACTCCGAGTGCTGCCCCGAAGCCTCGAGCCACACCCCCACATGGCCTGCAGGCTGTCCTGGGGGACCAGCTCCAGCCTCCTCGCTGGCCTCTCCCACCGCTCACTGTCCCTCCGCCCCTTTCCTCTGCCAGGTGCTGGGCCGGGCCCTGGAAATCAGGAGGAAACCTCCCAGCCCCTCCCGCGGTTCCTGGTTTAGCGGCTGCACCACCCTGACAGTGAGCGAGAAGTTACAAGGTGGTTCCACGTGGCTGTGACGGTGGCAACGACCTCGCGTGGTGGCAGAATGCACCAATGTCCTTCAGTTTGCGTGGGAGGGTGTCGTGAGCCCTGCGTCCGCTCAGGTCGTCCGTGACTTCTTTCGTCTGTGTTTCGTAGTTTTCCGCGTGTGGGCCCTGCGCATGTTTTGTTAAGTTCATGTTAAGTATTTCACTTTCTTTGGATTCATTACGGATGGTATTTTGTTTTTAATTCTGATTTCCACAATTCATTGTTAATAGGTCCAAATGTGATCAGTTTTGTGTGTCAATCTTGTTCCTGTTAACTTGCCCAAACTCCCCTTTTGGTTTGAGGGAATTTCTTGTAGCTTCTTTGGGATTTGGTAGAAATAATGCAGAACATAATGTCATTCGCAAGTAGGGATCATTTTAATTTTTTTCTTTCTATTCTACGTGCTTCGTATTTGTTATTGTCATTGTTTCTCGCCACGTTGCAGTGGCTGGGAGCCGTGTGCTGAGTCAGGGTGGTGACGATGCACATTCTCACCTTGTCCCAGGTTTTAGGAGGGTGTCGCTGAGCCTCTCGCCATTAAACACAGTGAGAAGTGTAGGTTTTTGGAGATGTTCTTTTATCAAGTAAGGCAGTACCCTTGTGTTCCTAGCTTCTTGAGAGTCTGTTTTTAAAATCATGAATGGATCCCCTATGATCAGAGAACATACTTAGTTTTCTTTCATTTTTTTAAGGTTTCTTTCATGGTCCAGCATATCAAAGTACGCCCTTTCTTTCTTTCTTTCTTTCTTTCTTTTTTTCCGAAGTAACTGTTATGCGGGTACTTGGGAGAAGTGCCCCACGTGAATGTTCTGTGGCTGCCGGCTGGCTTGCCGTCCACGTGTCCGTGGTGGGTGGCGTGGCTGAGGTCTCTGTCCACGGTGACATCCCCCCAGTACTTCCATGGTCTGCCTCGGCTGCGGTGGTGAACTCCTTCGCTGTGGTTATGGGTCTGTCTGTTTTCCTGTCATCTTGGTCGGGCTTGGCCTTATGTATTTCGAAGCTCCTGTGCTGGGTGCCTACACATTTGGGATTTTATATCTTCCTGGTGCATGGGTCTTTTATCATTATGAAATATCCTCTTTTATCTCTATTGCCTTTGTTCTGAAGTTCACTTTATCTGATGTCAACCTTTTCAGTCCTACTCTTTGTGGATAAGTATTTGCATCATATACCTTTTCCCATCTTTTTACTTTTCATCGGTGTGTTTGAATTTTTAAAAGCAGTTTATAGTTGAGCCCTCTTTTTTTTTTTTTTTTGTCCACTGCGCCAATCTCTGCTTTTTACTTGGTGTATTTAGACCATTTACACTTCAAGTAATTATTCATAGGGTAAGGGCTACGTCTACCATTTTATTATTTGTTGTCTGACTGCTTCCTTCGCTTCCCCCACCCCTCCCCCCTCCTACTTTCTTGCCTTTCTGGGTTGCTTAGGGTTGCGTCTTGATTTATTTGCGGTGTCTGTAAGTGCATCTCTTTGTGTGGTTCTCTCGGCGTTTGCTCAGGGTGTTACCGGGCACACAGATGACCTCCCACAGTGTGATGGCATCCACATCGTGGCACGTTGAGGGAAATATGGACACCTTACTTCCACCTAGTCTCCCGGCCTCCCCCACACATAAATACGAATTCATGAGTGTCTAACTGTGTATCATCTTCATTCCGATCATCACATTTTATTTAGAAAAATCACAGACAAGGGTAGTCTGTTGTGTATTACTATACTTCCATGGTTTCCTTTGCTCCCCTTTCTTCTCTGACGCTCCAAATTCCTTTTTGTGTTGTTTTCATTTTCTTTATGTTTGAAGGATTAACTTTAGCCCTGTTACTCAGAAAATTTTTTTTTATCTTTTCATCTAAGGATATTCTTATTTCCCCTCATCTCTAGAGATCAGTTTCTCCTGGTCCTCTCAGCACTTGAAAAATGGCATGCACTTCCTGCCCACCCCGCGGTTGCTCCAGAGACACCTGTGGTCTCCTGGCTGGGTGTTCCCCTCCAGGTGAAGCGTGATCTATCTCTGGCTGCTTACGGAAGTGTTCCTTTGTCCTCAGTTTTCAGCAGTTTCACTTTGATGGGACTTTCCTTGGGGTTAATACGCTTGGGTTTTGTTTAGTTTCTCAAATCTGCCTATTTAGGGAGCTCACCGCATTTGAGCAGTTTTCATCCATTATTTCCTTAAATACTGTTTCAGCTCCATGATTTTTGTCCTTATCCTCCAAACGGATGGGATTTGAGTTTGATCTTCGTTACTGACCCAGGTCTCTGAGACTCGGCTGATTTTTTTTTTTTTTTGTTGGGTATGTTCTGTCTGTTCGGATGTGGTAGGTTCTCTTGATCTGTCCTTCCGTTCACTGATTCTGTCCTCTGTCTTCTCCATTGTGCTGCTGAACACGCTGTTATTTTGAAAAACTTAATTCTTACTGTATTTTTAGTTCTACTATTTGGATTTGTTTTTTTTGTGACTTCTGTTTCCTGCTGGTATTTCTCTGCTTTTGCATTTGTTTCAGGAGGCATCGTAATTGCTGTTGAAGTGTTTCTGTGATGAACGGTTTGATATTCTCGTCAGAGAGCTCCGTATTTCGTTCATGCTGGTGCCAGTGTCAGTGGGCTGACTTTTCTCATCTAATTGTGATTTTCGTTACACTGGGTGATTTTTCCATTGTCTCCTGGACATACTGATTGTTATGTCAGGGGCCTTTGAGCCCTTTTATAATCTAGTTTAGAAGGTAGTCACCTTCTTGGGCTTTGCCCATAGGTCCCGGCTTTCTCCTACAGGCTGTGATTCCGATGACAACTTGATTTTCAGATCCTTTCTGCAGCAGACTTACTTTCGGTGGATCCCGTTTTGACGTGGGTACCCATCAGGGCATCGGGAATTAGTTCTCTTGGAAGTTCCTTTGGATTACACGGGATCAAGTAAAATTTAAATCTGGAAAAAGAATAATGACTTTTGTAAATAATACGTAAACGTTGCCTTTAACTATAGTGACCCGAAGTCTCAAAGTTAAAACACTGTCACTGTCGCCGTTGGCAAAGGTGGGCACTGTGGTGGGACCATAGAGAGTTTTCCGTTTCTGGAGAGAAATGTGCCAACCTGAAGTACCAGCCGTGGAGTCTTCCTGCCCTTTGATCCTGTGATAATATAACACTTGTAAGGATTTATTTTAAGGCAAAATTCAGAGATTATTTCGGGACAAAATTATGGTAACTTACTTGATAAATTGAAAACTCTGCTCATAGGTTTCTGTGGAAAGGATCTTGCATCCAGTGGAGGCCCCACTCAGGTTTAATCCGAGTCTTCCGCACAATCCGTGGAACAGAGGGGGACGCAGGGCAGGCCCTCACGTCCACGGCGGGGAGAGCGGGCACCTGACGGGGGCTGTGTTGGGGAGCTCGCCGCCCTCCGTTTGGGGAGAACCTCCACTTGTGTCTCTTTCCCTCCCCCTTTCCTTTTTTCTCCCTCTCTTTTGCTCCCCCTTTTTCTCACCTTTTAATTCCTCCTTGCAAACCCTGGGCAGAATAAAAATTTAGTAACGCTTCTTGATTTTGAGACGGATGCAGACGTGAACAGTGGTCGCACATCCGTTAAGTCTTAGTCTCAGCTCCACATGCAAGACGCCAGGCAAAACCGGAGCTGCCTGACGCGCACGAACTCCTTTCGCACCAGTTTCCTCACCTGTGAAATGGGGACAAGACTGGCTGTCTTATGGGAACTTGGGGAAGAGTAAAGGAATTCACGGAGGAGAAGCTTAGAACAACTCCCGGTGCCTGGCCGTGTTGGGTGGACATCAGCAGCAGTGACAGCTGCCCCTCTGTCACGCGGCAGGTCTCACGGGGCCGTGCGGCGAGGAGACACGGGGGTGCCGGACTCAGGGCCCGGGAGGCCCTTTCCGACCCTGCGGCTCCATGTCTCTGAAACCGTGGATTACATTGCACTCAGCACTGAGCTTGTCCTGCCGAGAGTGACGCTGCGTGGGTGAACGTCACTGCCGAGGAAGAGAGGCCGTCTGGGGCCTTCAGAAACCTCCAGCTCCGCGTCCAAGGCCAAGGCCGAGTGGAGGGGACAGACGCCGAGGCCGAGGGCGCCGGGCGGGCGGAGACGGACTTCCTCGGAGATGTTGGACCCGGTGCACCGGATGAGTCCCCGCCTCGGCTCCGAGCCGTGAGATCTGTTACACGTGGGTTTCCACTCCGGCATCTGATTCGCTGCCTTTTTACAGACGCCTCCGAAAACACCCACATAACAAAGTTGGTGCCTGTTAGAGAAGGGGTTGGAATTCCAAACCCACAGCAGGAAGGTTTCTTTGCAGGAATTTCACTAAGTTTCCAGAAACACAGTAATAAAAGTAAAAGTGTGAAACGTGAGTGTCACCAAATAACTGGATTCCGAGTGAAATCTTTGTGCAGAACAAATGCAGGTATTTCTCCTAATTCTTGGTAACAAATGATTTTTACAGTCCTTTCCCTCATTTTTATTCTTTTACCTCAGGACCCAAGTTGTTCTGTGACTCTTATTAATGTGATGTTAACAGTGGTTTCTCTTCACTTCTCGAACTGAGCCCGAGTCGGACAGAGCTCTGTGGGGCCACCACCCCTCCGTGCTGGGCGCGCAGTGGGCCTTCGCAGCCTGTGAGGGGCTGCTGCGGGGCGAGTCGTGCCCTCCGGTTATTAGGTCAGTGACATCCGATTTGCACGCTGAAAACGTGTGTTTCGCAAGAAGAATGACCACATTCGGAAGCATCAGCCCAGCACGTCAACATGCTTAACGTTTTAAACTTCACCCCAGAAATCTGACTAATCCACTGTAACTGTGGTCTTTGGGTGCAGCTGTGGATGGAGGAAAACCCTGGGACCTTCCACGGAAAGTGAAATGCCCGTTCACCACAGGGACGGGAAGTTTAAGTCCCTGAGGTCTATTCCTTGCCCCACAGAGCTCTTCCTCTCACTCCTTCCTAAGTTAGAGTCAGAGGCCGAAACAGCAGTCCAGGGAACAAAGAGAACGTCAATCCCCCCCAAAAAAAAACCCCAAAGAAATAAAAAGCACACCTCAGCCTCTGTCATTTTCAAGTTACAAAAAAACCAAAACAAACAAACAAACAAACAAAACAAAGGGAGGGAAAAAATCCTGGAAGAAACAACAGACCCCCCACCCCGTCTACAGGGAGCCGAGGGTGAGAATCACAGTCCGCTTCTCAGAAGCTCGGGCAGTGAGCTGAGCGCAGACTGAAATGTTTCAGGTGTCCAGAGAGAACGAAAGGTACAGCCACGTGGAATTCTGTGCCCGGGGAGACCATGCTTCAGGAGGAAAGGACTACCGTATTTTCTGGACCATAAATGCACCTAGGTTTTAGAGGAGGAGCATAGGGGAAAAATTGTGAAGCAAAAAATGTGGTAAAATATTTAATAACATAAGTAAATAGTATTTCACCAATGTAAATGTAAACGGAACTCAACAGCAGCATTAACAACCATTATGCCTCCCAAATTTTGGGGGGAAAATGTGCATCTTATAGTCCAAAAATACGGTACTTTCTCAGACAAACGGAAATTGAGGGAGTTTGTCGCCAGTAGACTTGCGTCTCAAAAATGTTTTTGAAAAATGTAAACAAAGTCAATAGAGAAAAATCAACAAAATCAAAAGCTGATTCTTTGATAAGATTGAGGACATTGCTAGGCCCCTAGCTAGGCTAACTATGCAAAATAAAAGAGAGAGGACAGAAATTACTACTATAGGAACTAAAAGAGGGGCACTGTGCCACCTCGCACAACCAAAATAAGAACAACAATTTAGAAACAAAATAACAACCAGAACTGACAGAAAATCAAACTGTACAGAAGTCCGGCAACCAAGGAGTTAAAATAGACACATTCATCCAGACTGGTAGGAGGGGCGGAGTCAGGTAGCCGGGCAGAGAGGGGTCACGGCTAAAAAAAAGCAGTGGGACCGGGTGCTCAAGCAGCTGCTGATAAACCCTGGGTGCACAAGACAGCAGTGGGCGACCCTTAGCACGCAGGTGGCTGCTGGTAGACCCCAGGTACGGTGTGGCAACAGGCAGACCCAGTGAGGCAGCAATTGTGAAGCCCAGCAAGGCACGCAAGGCGGCTGGCTGACCGGGTGGTCCCACATTTGCACTCAGATAAACCAGGCGAAACTGGGGAGCGAGACAGACTGCACAACACAGGGCCCCAGTGTGGGGAAATAAAGCCTCAAACACCCATTGAAAACACCTGTGGAGGTTGAGGTGCCGGGAGAGACTCCCAGCCTCACAGGAGAGTTTGTTGGAGAGATCCACGGGGTCCCAGGGCATAGACAAGCCCACCCACCTGGGAATTAGCACCAGAGGGGCCCAGTTTGCTTAGGGGAAGCAGAGGAAGGGACTGGAATCTGATAGAGAGCAGAGCAAGTGCCATTGTTCCCTTTTGGACCCCGCTCCCACATCCAGCATCACAACCCAGGGACTGGGTTGCCCCACCCTTCTGAACACCTAAGGCCCCACCCTCACTATGTAACAAGTGTGACAAAACAAAACAAAACAAAACAAAACAAAAAAAACCATGGCCCAAAGGGAAGAACAGATCAAAGCTCCATAAATAATACAACTAAGTGACAAAGAGATAGCCAGCCTATCAGATGCACAGTTCAAAGCACTGGTGATCAGGATGCTCACAGAATTGGTTGATTTTGGTTGCAAATTAGATAAAAAAACAAAAGCTACGCTAGATGAAATGAAGGAAAATGCACAGGGAACCAACAGTGATGGGAAGAACACTGGAACTCAAATCAATGGAGTGGACCAGAAGGAAGAAAGAAACAACCAATCAGAAAAGAATGAAGAAACAAGAATTCAAAAAAAATGAGGAGGGGCTTAGGAACCTCCGGGACATCTTTAAATGTCCCAACATCTGAATTATAGGGGTACTGGAAGGGGAAGAGGAAGAGCAACAAGTGGAAAACTTATTTGAACAAATAATAAAGGAGAACTTTCCCAATCTGGCAAAGGAAATAGACTTCCAGGAAGTCCAGGAAGCTCAGAGAGTCCCAAAGAAGTTGGACCCAAGGAGGAACACACCAAGGCACATCATAATTACATTAGCCAAGATTAAAATGAAGGAGAGAATTCTAGAAGCAGCAAGAGAAAAGGAGACAATTCCATATAAAGGAGTTCCCATCAGACTGTCAGTGGATTTCTCAAAAGAGACCTTGTAGGCAAGAAGGGGCTGGAAAGAAGTATTCCAAGTCATGAAAGGCAAGGACCTACATCCAAGATTGCTCTATCCAACGAAGTTGTCATTTAGAATGGAAGGGAAGATAAAGTGCTTCTCAGATAAGGTCAAGTTAAAGGAGTTCATCATTACCAAGCCCTTATTATATGAAATGTTAAAGGGATTTATCTAAGAAAAAGAAGATAAAAAACATGTATAGTGAAATGACAGCAAACTCACAGATATTAACAACCACACCTAAAACAAAAACAAAAGCAAACTAAGCAAACATCTAGAACAGGAACAGAAACACAGAAGTGGAGATCACATGGAGGGTTAGCAACAGGGGAGTGGGAGGCGGAGAGAGGGGGAAAAGGTACAGAGAACAAGTAGCATAGACAGTTGGTAGAAAATAGACAGGGGGAAGGCCAGAATAGTGTGGGAAAAGTAGAAGCTAAAGAACTTATGACACATGGACATGAACTGAAGGGGGGAATGTGGGTGGGAGGTGGTGTGCAGGGTGGAGGGGAATGATGGGGGAGAAATGGGACAACTGTAACAGCATAATCAATAAAATATATTAAAAGAAAAGAGGGGGTACCACTACAGATTCCATGGACATTAGAAGGATAATAAATAGAATGAACAATTCTATGCTCAATATTTACACAACAATATCGGAACCCATGTGCTTGGTTGTAGAGAAGACATTTGCCAATCACACCCACTTTGTAAGAACAATTAAGTTGAACCGAGCCCGGAACTGGCAGATTTGTTTGTAGTCCTCACCCAAGGATGTGCTTATCGATTTCAGAGACAGAGGAGGTGGGGAGGGGAGAGAGAGGAAAGCATTGGTGTGAGAAACACTGATCGATTGATCGCCTTCCATACGCAACCCAACTGGGGATTGAACCTGGAACCCAGGTAGGTGTGTGTCCTGACCAGGAATTGAACCTGCAACCTTTTGGTGTACAGGACAAAACTGCAAGCCACCGAGCCGCCCAGCCAGGGTGGGATTTGCAGATTTTAAGGTGAATATCATTAAATATGTGTTTAATGAAAAAGGTGTTCACAGTTCTTCTTGGGCCGTGAGTAAGCATATATATGTAGTATAAATTTACACTGTTTGTATCACATAGTTATGAGTATATATTTACACTACAAGTATAATGTATAATTTGTGGATTTATACTGTATGTGAAGAGTGAAGGGAGTAGAAAAAGTCCGTGAAAATGAAAAGGAATGGAGTAGCATTATTTAGTTTTTAAAGTACGTGTGAATACGTAGTCATCTGGGCCCATTAGAACCGCTCTGCAGTTCTCGTTGTTTACAGTAAGTATTTCCTTTCTGTAGAGGTTTAGAGCACGGACCACATCTCTGATGCGGGAGGTAACTTGCACTCCGTGTGTCTCGTGTGCGTTCAGGGATGGACTTGGAACACCTGGCAGCGTGTGGGTGCGGGGGGGGGGCGGCGGCGCCCCGGCTGCCCTGCAAGCGGCAGCTGTGGCCCTAGGCGGCCCCCTGACTCAATGTCCCCCGTGAAGATCCACCCCGGAGATGTCAGCCCCTCAGGCAGAGGCCCTGAGTAACACAAAAGAGGAAGCCAAGCTCCCTTAGGACTTGCACAAGCACTTAATAGAAACTCCGTTTTGTTCATAAAATAAAAATCTGTCAGAAACAAATTGCTTAAAATTGTAAACCCACGGGCTGCTTCCCCAAGAGTGGATGTTCTGTAGCCAAGCTTGGGACGCGTTCGCCGTCGGGGAGGGCAAGTGGAGCAGCGAGCCGCGGTGTCTTGGACGAGGTGGTCTGAATGGGGGAGACCCGCGGCCCCGGGTTTTCTCCTGAATTGTTCTAGTTTCCGTACAACCTTGAAGCCCAGCCCAATGTGAGGCTGCACCCTCAGCCGAAACCATCCGGGAGGCGACTGTGAGACTTTGAAGCTGTTTGCAGGTCGCCCTGACGTTGAGTCACCACTGCCTCCCATCCCCGGGTGCCTGCCGTCGGGAAGGTCAAGGACACTGGGCCTTGAAGGAGGCTGCGTGAGAGGCCCCCCCACCCCCGCCCTGGCAGAGCCTCGGCCCTCATATTTGTCTTCCTTTGGGAAGAGGCCCCCCTCTCCTGGACTCCGGGACCCTGAAGCAGGCCCCCCCCCCACCTGGAGTGGCCATGGCAACGAAAGGGAGGTCACCTGAGGGGAGGCTGTGCTGGCCGGTCCTCGGGAAGCTCCCCACGCAGGAGACATTTCTCCCTGTGCCCCGTGGAACTGTCCCTATTCTTAGGAAAAAAAGGCAAATGGCCAAGAAGAGTGATGAGTGATTTTTGCACGGAGAACAATACATCAAGAATATCTAAATTAATTTAACAATTACAAGGAATATTCTTGGCCACATCAATTTAAGATAGTCTGGCAAGTGGGGAATGATTTCCAATTTATATGTGTCATTTCTGATATTTCTTCTGTAGCTAACAAAAAAAAGAGAATTTTGGGTTTTTATTACATTGATCCATAATAATTTTTTTATGGCTTTTTGTGTTTGGAAAGTTGGCAAGGGTCATGTAAAGGTCAGGAATTTAACTCAAGAAATGTCCCAGTCTTCTCCACAAGTAAATAAATAATGAAAGAAAGAACAAACAAGTGAATAAATAATTTTCCAGTGTCAGCGCAGGGCACCCTGTTGTCTAATGATTCATTAATTATGGTGAGAAATTGCCGTGCGCGATGAAAGCGCTGTATGGCAGGACAGCCTGGGGAGGCGGAGAGCAGCTGGGGCTGGCGCTGGGATCTGGGTTCAGGGCGCACGGATGTCCTTCCTGCGCAGGCGTTTGCCCCGTCGCGCCGGCCTCACCCGAGAGGTGACAGGGAGCCCCCTGATTCACGGACCCTCAAGTATCGGTGGTTTCACTTTGAAGCCTGGGCTCTGGGGGTGTCGCCGGGGAGTTCGCTGGGGCCGCCACAGGAAGTACAGCCGCCAGGGTCCAGATGACAGACACCCGCGGTCTCGGAGTCTGGAGGCCGGCGTCGGGGGTCCAGGGCTCCCAGGGCTGGCTCCTCCTGGGGCCCCTCGCCTGGGCTTGTAGACGGCCACCGACCCATGTCCTCACGTGGTCGTCCCTCTGGGTGTGCCTGGGCCCTGGTCTCCCTTGTTTGTAAGGACACCGGTGGCGTTGCAGGTGGTGTCGAATCAGTGTCCACTCCAAAAACCTCATTTTACCGGATTCACCTCTTTGAAGACCCGATTTCCAAACCAGGCCCTCTCCTGAGGTGCTGGGGGTGAGGGCTTCAGCCTACGGCTTTCGGGAGGGTGGCCCAGTGCAGCCCAGGACACACCATTCCCCCCCC
>PVKU01009001.1:0-66851 GCA_004027475.1 Anoura caudifer | reverse complement strand
TTTTTTTTGCACAATGCCAGGCTCATAGCAGATGCCCCAAAAGTGCTAGTGGAGTTTAATGTAATGTTACTCTCTAATTTTAAGGTCCTATGTTATCAAATAATTCCAGTTGTGGTTTCTGGGAGTCTCTGGAATTTTCTGCCTCATTGCTTTCTGAATCTGAAAAATCAGGGTACCATCTATATAGTCAGAGGATGAGCACTAAACACCCTGTCCTCTGTTTTCAAAAGAAACAGAAAGCCATCTTTTCTTAAGAACCAAAGGAGAGTTTTAATGACTTTATCCTTACAGATAAACAAGCATATTGTACTCCCCCATATTACCTAAGACCTGGCACAGAATTTGTGGCAGGTATCTGCTCAAAATTGGAGTGTTACTGTAGGTAGCTAGTTAGTATTAATAAAGGAAGTGAAAAAATGGAATCAGACATTAAGCCTATAAACTAGGGAGCTGAATTGGACATTAAACCTGATTTCCCAGAGAGCCACAGTATTCACAGTCTTTCCAGGGGACTGCCACATCCTCCACTGAGAGGACTTAATCCCCAGGCAGGCAGGAGCTGGCAGGAAAAACTACCTGGCTTTCCAATTTTCCTGGGGGACACCTGGCCCCTTTCCATAGATTGCTGGGGAGGGGAGGGAGAAACGGTAAAAGGGAAATTCCTCTCCTGGGCACATGTCCATTAGGAGCCAAGACGGCAACCACAGAGGGAAGGTGCCTAACCTAGGAAAATCTGGGGAAAAGATTGAATAAGGCAAGGGACACAAAACCCTAGAGGACCCAGAAAAGGGATTGATTAGGAGGAATATTCAGCATAAGTCCATGAAAAAACAGGAAACAGATTGGTTAATTTGAAAGAAAGCTTACCTTTTCCCAAAACCAAAGAAATATAATCAAAGCTTAACAAAGGTTTGTTCATTCATTTGCCTGTTTGTTCACACATTTTCTCTCCATAGCAGCCATGAGGGCCCAAACATGGGCCCAAACACTGGCTCAAGCATGAACCCAAGCGTGGCAGCTCCAGTGTGGCCCGAGTGCAGCCTTGGTGGCAGATGTGCAGATGGGAAAATGAGACACAGGGAGGTTCTGCATCTCTGGGCCCTAGTCCTCCTGGGCTTGGTGAGGATGAGTTCAGCAGGTTTATGGCTCCAGAGAAAAGACTTATTCCACAATGAGATAGGACTGAGCCATCTAGTCATGGATGAAACAACCAGACACCTGGAGGCAGTCCCTTGTTTTTGCTCTAACAAGTCTTACCACTACACCTCATCCTCCTATGTGTGGGTTCCCAAAATGCTGTTCTTGTGACTCCATGGCAGAATCCTATTTCTGCTGGCAACTGACGCAGTGTGGTATATGGGAAAGGGCTCTGGACTGGGATGCGTTTCCCTCTGCTTTGACAACTCAATAGGCAACTCTATTTGTCCACTTCTTCATTTGTAAAATTAATGAGCTGGTTTACTTTAGGGGTCCGGCTGGCAGTCTTCACGCTGAATCTGGCTAGCAAGAATGCTATCTGCGGCAAGCACTGCATCACACCTGATCAACCCAGCTCACAAGCTGTGGCATCTACCAGGTTAGCCAGTCTGAAGGTCCCTAAAGCAATAATGCAACACTCCTTCCTCCAAGTGAAAACAAACAGGATAGCATCGTGCCACTCTCCTCCCCACATCTGACCTGCTTTCCTAGTCTCCTTGGGGCCTTCACTTCTGTCCACCTCTTCAATGCTAAGGTTCCTCGGGGTCCTCCTCATCTGAGTCTACACAACACATTCTGGCTGAGCACTTTAAGACCTAATGATCCTGAACTGAATGGTCATGACTTTCCAGTCTACATTTCCACCCCAAATCTGCTCCTTAGCATAGACATGAGCTTCCTTTTTTTTCCTGAATATCTCAACTTGGACACTCCAAAAGCACCTCAATGTCAACATGTCCAAAATGTAATGCACATTTTCCTCTCCTCCCCTTTCTGCCACCAGACCTAGTTGCTTCCACTCACCACTCTTCTTCCAACCTTTGAATTTTGCTCTTTCATTTGCTTGGAATAACCACTTCCACCTCTCTCTTTGCCTGAAAAACTCCTTCTCATCCTTGACACCAGCTTATTTCCTCAGAGAAGCTCTCTGACCATGAAGATGGTGTTTCTTTGTGCCCCTGCAGGACCCTGGATTTTTACTTCTCTCAGAGAACCTATCACATCTGAACAGTCATAACTTTTTACCCACTTTTGTCAGCTCCTTAAAAGCTGACAAAGCCTTTTGTCAGGCTCAGTGTCATGGGCACTGGTGTTCTTCCTGTGTCCTACACCAGACCTGGTGCAGAAAACAACTGCTGGAAAAGAAACCAAATTAAAGACAGACCCTTGCTCATCTTTTCTAAAAATGTATAATCGACCTCTGAGGACCCTTTTTTGTTTTCTATTCTTAAGTTTAGTTCATATTAAATCAATGAACTGCCATGACACATTCTTTTCCAGTTATTATTCAGTAATGTAATTTGTGCTTTGAGACAAAACCCTTGTCTGTGTAGATTGTTTTGCATTTATGTCACTTCTCTGTCACAGCAGAATGACTACTAAAATTTTTTTGCCTAGAAGGGAGTAAAAGTTTACCATTGAAGTCAACACTGAGAAGATTGGGTGGAAGTGAATTCCATAGGAAATTAGACCTCCCTTGCAGGGAGGGCCTTTCCATGCCCAGTTAACATGCACAACATGTTTCTGGAGAGTTGGGCTAACTTGACTTTTCACAGAGGTGAACCTCTATCTCTCTCATTTCCAGCTTCTGACCCTTTAAAACTCACTGCCACTTCAAACAGCACTGGTGTGGGGACCATGTTTTGTGTACATGATGACGTATTTGCAATTCACCTGCAACTTTAACTTGACCTTGGCAGCAGGACTAGGTGGTTGAAGTGAAGATTAACGAGACAATTATTTTTACAAGGAATATAAACAGCCTGACTTGGCTGTGTTAACAGCAGCCATAACATTTGTTGCTGCTTAGCATCGAGATTTTGCTCCTTGAATTGGCCAGTGGAAAGTCAATGCAAAGTGTTCTTTAAGGTAATCACTTATAATGGAGAAAAGTGAATTAAAGATACAGCTTGATAGCATCACAACAAATACTATTAACGTTGAAGTCTCTTGAAAAATAGGAGAGTAGAGTGGGAAAATCTCAGAATGAGGTCTTACTGCTCCCATTTGCTAGCTCTGATGCTTGTATGAGCCATTTGAAAAATTCAGAGCCTCAGTTTCTTCATCTGCCAACTGAAAATAACTCTTCATGGAAAGGAAAGGAAAAATCAGTATTAATATAAAAACCAACTATGACAACTTTGGTATAAATGGGAATTCAAATCTGGGGAGATAGCTCTGTATTTAGGAAAATACCTTAATGAGCTTCTTTGAGAAACAATGGAGAGAATCTCCAGAGCATGGCCTCTAAAGAGAAAGTTGAGTGTACATTTTTAGAAAAGATGAATAAGCATCTGTCTTTAATTTGGTTTCTTATTCAACAAGTATTTTCTGGACCTGGAGAAAGGAATTGCCCTGCAAATCAAAGTAAGGGAAAATATAAGCCCAGGATAAAAGGATAGCAAGTCATCAGAAGTGAGAGAAAGGAAGGGTAGAGACCATGTAGGCAGCAAGAAGGTCCTCCAATGTGGCAGCAGGCAAATAAGAAATCCCCAGTGGTGATAAGTGCTTAGTAGATTTCTAAGTAGATTTTCCATCTGAATGGAATTTAAAGTGGTTTTCTACCTGTAATGTATTACCTTCCATTTTCCCCACAATGTCAATGAAGTCTGCAACACGCAAGGATCTGGCATGAATGGTGCATGTCAGGATGAAGAAAGGCTGCTGATGGGGACAACCAGGAGAGGAAGCAGAGCACACTTATGGGTCAGGCAGCTTCCTGAAGCAGACAGCAGCATCATAGGCTGATCATGGGGCTTTAAACCTCTGTCAAAGGATCCCAAAGAGAACTCATCATCTCTCCATTCCCAGCCCCAAAGTTGTCTCCTCCTGAAATTCATGGAACCACTGGGTGGGCCTGTCTGCAACACAGAGAAGGGAGACTTGAACCCTCTTATTTGGATATTCAAGGGGAAGGTGACCACAAAGCGTTAGAAGACCCAAACACACCTGTTTTATACCTGTCCTGACTATATCAAAGGGATGGAGAGAGGACCATGTGAAATAATAGATGTGAATATAGTTAGCAAACTTTACTATAACATTCAAAGTTGGGCACAAATGTAATTACAATTGAACTATTAGATCTCAGTCTGTGACCCACTTCTTCCAAACACATGCAAAGCAACATGATTTATAGTTCACTGGAGTTCACTAGAAAATGTTATAATAAGTTATATCTTATAAGTGGTATAACATTCAGATAATCATACAATGTAACTTCCCAGCATTCTTTATTAATCAAATAATCAATGAGTATATATTGAGCATTATGTGAATTGTACTATGGAGAGATTAATAAAAAAAGAAGTAGCCATACAAGTCACTGAGCACAGAGAATTAACTCAACAAAACCTAGAGAACAAGAAGAGTCTATCAAATCTGAGTTACAGGCACAATCCCAGCCAAAACTAACCATATCTTGAACAAATCATTTAGTCTCTCTGGATTTCTTATTCTCCACTGTTAAATAACAATAAATATGTCTGCTTTGTCCTAGCTACCTGCCAGCCCTGTTAAAAGGATAGAATGAGATAATATACATGAAACCTTTTAAAACCCATGAAATACTCCAACAAATATGACATCACTGTAGTTTTTTTTTGAGTGTTTATTTCTTTGTCCCTTTAATGTTTGCTCTGTATCCACCTGCTCATGCTGCATAAAATGTCTGAACTCTTTAAAAATATTCAGTGATAAATCATTCACCCAGCATCCTCCAAGAGATGGGTTCTGCTCCCCTCCCAAATGCTGGAGAACAGAAGGGTAGAGAGCAGTCTAGAGGGAGAAGTGATTCAGCTCAGCATCACCCTCTGATTGTATTTATGGGGATAAGAACAGAAAGAGAATACAAAATACCAGGAAATAATAACTGCACGGGTGAGCATAGTGAGAGTCCAGGTCCCTTTTTATGTCTTCAATGTTTCCTTTTTTATGGTTGTAATGCTCTTGTGCAATAAATAAAGATAGGAAAGAAAAGAATCCCAACACACACTTTGTAACACTCTGCAGTTCGGGGAGCATTGGCGCATGTAGCAGTTTGACTCTTCCTACTGTGCTGGGAAGTGTAGATGGCACTGCTATTGACCTCATTTTATAAGTGAGGGAACCTAGACTTGGAGAGATCACAGAGGCTGCAGAATCAATACGTTCTCTCCACTACTGGGTGCTACCTCCCAGAAGAAAAGGAGATGCTGCTGCAGGGAAGGATGAAGAGGGTTCCTCAGAAGGCTGTTCTAAAAAGAACCAAGGTGAGGCTGTGACTCAGAAGTCAAGCTGAGACTGCTTCAGGCTCTAATCACAGGGGTGAAGATAGGCAGAGACACATAAAATGGTGTTGATATTGCCTGTGAGAAGCAATCTTTGTATATTCATGGTGCAAATGGGTGAAGACACACCCTCTCCTGCCTGGAGAAACATTCAAGCCCCAATACCAAGGGGCATGGTCAGGGGTGGGAGCACTGGGCTTTTTCAGGTAAGCACTCCTGGGAATCACAAAATTTGTATTGTAATGTGATGACTTGAAAATTGATCAGTAGTTTGTAGAAAAGAGAACTGTCCCAGAAAAGTTATTTGGAGCCAATAATATTCACAAGCAGTGCCTTCAGGAGCAACAGATCTGAATGGCAGTGTCCAGAGTGGTAGTGGGCCAGGGACGGTGGAAACAGGAAGGCAGGGACGTTGCTGAGAGGCGAGACACTGAGCTAAGGCAGCACGTCCAGACGGTAGCCAATGGACCAGACCATACTCTTGGGTGTGGCATTAGGGGTCCCCAGAGCTGTCATCATGGATGGTGGTGTTATTTGAATATGAATCAGTTGCCAGCATTTTTAATATTACAAAATTTAACACAAAAACCTAGGATTCTAGATTCTCTTGCAAATGTTCTGGTTCCACGTGCCCAGGATTCCTACATGGAGGCACTTGGCTGGAGACTTCAAGTGCACCCAAACCCTCTGCTCTTCCCCACACATGCTGTGTGTATGTTATAGGTATGGTTCCTACATGCAGTTGAGTTCTGGACCCCCGACTCAAGTGATGAATAAAAGCCTTGGAGGAGGAGCCCAGACAAGCAGGAAGCATCTCTAAGAATCCAGGGCAACAACAGCCAAGACAACTATAGCATGTGTTGGTCAGACACTTGTCCTTGGTTCCTCCCTGCCTGGCCCTCCAGCTTGTGATTCCCAGACTCAAAGCTTGACTATCTCCCTCCCTGAGTAGAGGCAGGGTCAGGACTGAGCAATACAGTTGGAATAGTTACCAGGAAACCACAAGCAGAATGATGGACCATTCAAGGTCAAAGCCACCAGGAGCAAATGAACAGACACAAAACAGCTGCAGGGGCTGTGCTGGAGAAGGTCCAAGTAAATCTCCTCAACTTGGGTGATACACACCAGCAGGCCTTTTGAAGGCTCCGCACCCCACTCTCATGAGAGTGCTTCCATCCATAAGACCAAAACTGGGGGTCTCTGAATTCCAGGAAATGAGCAAGGAAGTGGGAGAGGAAGGGTGGGTCCCTTACTGCCTATTGCCCCTATCAGACTCAGGTTGACACCTGTCACACTGAAGACCTGTGATCAAAGTTATTTCAGAAATGAATAATTGGTAGGAATGTACATTGATGCAACCTCTAGGGAGGCAACTAGGCCACAGCTCTCAAAACCACCTAAGACTAGATGCTTTGCCCCATCAATCCTGCTTCTTAAAATTTTTCTTATAGATATTGCTATATAGGTACAAAATGATATATATATATGTGTTAATTCATTGCAGCTTTGTTTATACCAGAAGAAGGTTGGAAGTAACCCAATGTTTCTCAAGAGAAGTAAAATAATCTATGGAGTAGCCAAAGAATGAAATCCTGCAAAGCCACTCTTTTTAAAAGAAGAAAACTGTGGTGCTTTCTCTGAATTCATACAGAAACATTTCAGAATAATGAAGTGAAGAAAGTACAGAACAGTATACAGAGTATATTGCCTTTTCTATGTGAAAGCAAGAAAAATAAAAATCTATATTCACATTGGCTTCATGTTCTGTTCACGTTCTCCATTCACACACTAAAACATAGTAGAAGGGTTACCTATGGGGGAGGAGGTGAGAGGATGAGGTGGGGTGGGAGGAACCCTTTCACTGTCACCTTTTTTGTTGTGTATTTTGAACAATGTGGGAGTGTTACTATTTAAAACACAATCCATTACTTTTTAAACATCAGGCCAGGGTGGAGGCATCAAGGTGATGGACAGAGGATAGAGCACTGAACCTGACAGTGTCCCCGAGGTGCCTGCCCTGACCCACAGCACCCCCTCACTTGGAGGTGCCTGAAGGATGAGTGGGATCCCAGAAGCAAATTTCACAGACTCATTTAGGACACTCAGAATTTGGAATATTACAATTATAGACACGACAGCTTTATAATTGTTATGATATAACTATTTACGTATGCTAACAATGGCTAACATTCACACAAATGATGCCATCCAATTTCAGGGAAGCAAAAGAGATGGCACTGAAGGTGTTAGGTATTTATACATAAATATAAGGTTAGTAAGTAAAGGTTTTTTTATCTTAAGTAATTCTGAATATATTTCTCTCTGTGTGTGTCTCTCCTTGCCTCTGAGGCTTCCAGGCAATGGGTCTTGATGCTTCAGGGAGGGGTTGGTTCCCAAAAAAGCAAAGTCACAGAAGGTTTTGGTTTGACAAGAAGCCTGAAAGTCCAGCATTATTCAGAAAGAAAGGAGGATCTATCAGGAATAAAGACTGAAAGAACCAGGTGATAGAATTTCTTCAGTGACTGAGGGAAAGAGAGGAGGGAGAGAGACAAGGACAGTGACATCTTCATTTTTGTACTTCTCCTGAAGGTGCAGGTAGTTTACAAGCATCCAGACTGTTATGCAAGAGGTGGAGAGCAAGACCCAGCAGCCTGTGGCAGCTCTCACAGAGGGCAAAAGTAGGAAAGGCAGCATTGACCTGGACCTGCCCTGCATCATTGCCTAGAGAAGGCTGTTCGAACTCTTGAATCATGCTAAGATTAACAGACTGGACTAAATTAAGTCTTTTCTGGGATTTGCCACCTCCCATAGGAAGGGCTTCATGAGGGAAATCATATCAGTAACAAGCAAAACCAGAAAAACACATTTTCTGCACATCTGGTTGTAAAAAGAGTAATCCATAACTCCACTAAATATCTTTATGAGTGCATACATATATTTTCTAAAAGACCATCTAATGCCTGAGTACTTCATTCAAAGGAAAGATTGAATGTATGCTGCCTAAATTTTACAAAAATATTGTCCTTGATTTAGAATTGCCAGGGAAGCCTTTGAGAGCAATTTTCCACAATTACCTTTTGTGAGCAAAAGCACTTACCTTTTGGTCACATGCCCTGATACAGTACAACCCTATGATAGACTCATCCTTCCAACCTGGCAAATTGGCTCCTCTCATGTTCATGAACCTCCTTCCCACCCCTTCACAGAAGAAAATCTCCCTCCCTTGGTGTCCACACAATGCTGTCCACACACTACAGGTGAATTAATGGGATCTTTCATCTTACTATTCACCTTCCCAACAAAATGCTACACTACTTCTGGAAACAGAGATATGGTAGCTCACAAACCACACTGTGGGTCAAAAGTCACAGAGGAGAGGGTTTCTGGCCAAGATGGAGGCATAGGTAGATATGTTTCACTTCATTGCACAACCAAAAGAAGGCTAACAACCAATTTTAAAAAATCAACCAGAACTGCCAAAAAATTGAACTGTATGGAAGTCCAACAACCAAGGAGTTAAAGAAACATTTAGCTAGATTGGTAGGAGGGACAGAGATGGGAAGCCTAGGCAGTGAAGATGCACAAAAAGTCATGGCTGGTGGACCAGGATATCCCACATTCCCATGCCAGGAGGAACAACTGGGGAGTGAGACTGATCACATAACCCAGGGTTCCAGTATGGGAAACTAAAGCCTCAAAACCTCTGGCTGTAAAATTCTGTGGGGGTTGCAGCATTGGAAGGAACTCCCAGTCTCACAGGAGAGTCTGTTGGAGGGGTCCACATGATCCTAGAACATACACAAGTGCACCCACCCAGGAATCAGCACCAGAGAGGCCACAATCTGCTTGTAGGAAGCAAGGAAGTGATGGAAAGTGGGGTGAGAGCAAAGCAAGCAGCATTCTTCCCTCTATGATCCTTCCCCCACATACAGGACCACAACACAGTGAAGTGGGTTGCCCTGCCCTGGTGAATACCTAAGGCTCTGCCCCTTACAATGTGACAGGTGCACCAAGAAAAAGAAACATGGCCCAAATGAAAGAACAGATCAAAACACCAGAAAAAGAACTAAGTGACAAGGAGATAGCCAACCTATCAGATGCAGAGTTCAAAACTCTGGTTATCAAGATGCTCACAGAATGATTGAGTTCAGTCCATTTCTTCCAAAATGAAGGAAGAAATGAAAGCTATGCAAAGCAAAATAAAGAAAAAAAATACAGGGAACCAACAGTGAAGGGAGGGAAACCAGAACTCAAATCAAAGATTTGGAACAGAGGGAAGAAATAAAAATTCAATTAGCACAGAATGAAGAAACAAGAATTCAAAATAATGAGGAGAAGCTTAAGAACCTCTGGGACAAATTTAAATGTTCCAACATCCAAATCATAGGGATGCCAGAAGGAGAAGAGGAAGAGAAAGAAATTGAAAACATATTTGAAAAAGGAAAACTTCCCTGGTCTGGCAAAGGAAATAGACATGCAAGTCCAGGAATTTCAGAGGGTCCCAAAGAAGCTGGATCCAAGAGAAACACACCAAGGCACATCATAATTAAATTACCCAAAATTAAAGATAAGGAGAATCTTAAAGGCAGCAAGAGAAAAGGAGACAGTTACCTACAAAGGAGTTCCCATCAGACTACCAGCTGATTTCTCAAAAGAAATTGTGCAGGCAAGAAGGGGCTGGAAAGAGGTACTCGAGCCATTAAAAGCAAGAACCTACAACCTAGATTACTCTATTCACCAAAGCTATCATTTAGAATGGAAGGGCAGAAAAAGTGCTTCCTAGATAAGGTCATGTTGAAGGAGTTCATCATTATCAAGCCCTTATTATATAAAATGTTAAAGTGACTTGTCTAAGAAAAAAAAAGAAGATCAAAACTATGAATAGTAAAATAGCAACAAACTCACAATTATCAACAACTGAACCAAAAAACAACAACAACAACTAAGCAAACAACTAGAACAGGAACAGAATCACAGAAATGGAGATCACATGGAGGGTTCTCAGTAGGGAGGAGAAGGGGAGACGATGGGGGTAAAATGTACAGGGAATAAGAAGCATAATTGGTAAGTACAAAATAGAGAGGGGGGTTAAGAATAGTATAGGAAATGTAGAAGTCAAAGAACTTACATGTATGACCCATGGAAATGAACTAAGGGGTGGAGGGAATGCTGGAGGGATGGGGGTGCAGGGCAGAGAATGATAAAGGGGAGAAAAAATGGGACAACTGTAATAGCATAATAAATAGAATATACTTAAAAATGATTAAGGCAGTTTTATTTAAGAAGGACATTGGAGCAGGGAGGGTAGGACAGAAACTGACCTAGACTCATCACAAAAGTCAGTATCATGAAAGACAAAACAAGCCCACTTAAATGCTCTAAAGGATACAGCCAAATGCAACCAAGGATCTCACATAGGGAAACAGCTAGGACACAGGGACGTCTGAATACGGACTGCACAGTAGATAATAGTCTTACCTAATGGCTAAGTTACCAGGGCTTGATCATTGTGTTGTTGTTATGTAGGAGAATGCACTTGTTGTACTCAGAAGACACATGTTGAAATATCTAGAGATAAAGGTGTCATATCTGCAACTTTCAAATGGTTTAGATAAAACTATGCTTGTGTGTGCCTGCTTGTGTATGAAAGACAGAGAATGCAAATGTGGAAAAAATGTTAACAATTGGTGTGAATATAGGTGAAGGTTATAGAGGTGTTCATTATATATTGCCAGAGGCCACCATCAATATTTTGATATAATTCTCTATAATGCATTAAAAGAAAAAAAAATGTACATTTTACAATCTAAAAAAAAAAAGAGAGAGAGAGAGAGAAAGGTTTATTGGATTTAGTAAACTAGAGGTCACTGGTAATCCTGGCAAAAGCTGTTTCAAGAGAGTGGTAGGAAGGAAGCTAGTTGCCATGGGTTAAATAGTGAACAAGACTGGCAAAGTAGAGACAACAGCTTTGTCAAGAAGTATGCATGTGAAAAGGAGGGCATAGGGGAATGGTAACTAAATGGAACTTAGAACAGAAAGAGAGAAGGACATAAGCAAGTTCAGGGGCTGAAAGAAAAGAAGGTGGTTGATGGGCAAAGGGCCAGGGGGCAGGATCTTCAAGTATGTGAGAGGCAGTGGATCCCACAGCCAAGTGCAAGAGTTCTCCAGAAAGAGGAGGGAGGGACACTTGTCATGCTAACCCTAGAAGGAAAAAAGAAAGTGCACGTGTGAATTTAGGCAAGTCTGTCAGCTGGGGGCTGGGGTTACCTGCATCTTCCTTTTAAAGAAGGAAGTGAGGATTCAAAACCCTCAGACAGAAATGGACTAGGCAAACCTCCACCTTCAGACTAGCAGTCTCCTCCAGAAAGCCATTACATAGGAAGGCATGAAAATCCCCAGACCTGATACGGAATCACCTTGGCCTGGAGTCAGAGTCCTACAACAGACCTTATTGCTCTTCTGTGGGAACACTTTCCCTGGGATGTCTCTTGGATTTCCCTTTTGGCAACCCTGGCTCAGAAGTTTCCTCATAAAGTCTGGGTCACTTTTTCCTGTCCAACAGCCCTGACTGCTACCAAGACCTGAGTGACAGCGGAAGTATCAGAGACCACTTCAGTAACAACAGCAGCTGTAGCAGCAACAGCAGACCACAAATAGGGACTACTAAAATACAGAAAACTTTGACAAGGAGAATTACACCTGGGAGGAGTTCTCCAATTACAATTATAACACTGACCTGCCCTTTTTGCTTGACACTGTCCTGTGCCAGCCAGAATCTCTGGATATTAACAAGTATGCTGTGGTTGTCATCTATGCCCTGGTCCTCCTGCTGAGCCTGCTGGGAAACTCCCTGGTTTTGCTGGTCATCTTACACAGCCAGGTCAGCTGCTCTATCACTGATGTCTACCTGCTGAACCTGTCCCTGGCTGACCTGCTCTTCACTGTGACCTTGCCTATTTGGGCTGCCTCTAAGGCACAGGGCTGGATCTATGGCACAATCCTGTGCAAGGTGGTCTCACTCCTGAGGGAAGTCAACTTCTACAGTGGTATTCTACTACTGGCCTGTATCAGCATGGACCACTACCTGGCTATTGTGCATGCCACACACACACTGACACAGAAGTGGCACTGGGTCAAGTTCTTATGCTTAGGCATCTGGACCATATCCCTGATCCTGTCCCTGCCCATCTTTGTCTTCCATAGGACGATCCACCCATCTAATTCTGGCCCAGCCTGCTATGAGGATCTGGATGCCAATACAACAAAATGGTGCACTATGATGCGGGTCTTGCCTCAGACCTTTGGCTTCCTCGTGCCCCTGCTGGTCATGCTGTTCTGCTATGGACTCAGCCTGCACACGCTGTTTCAGGCCCACATGGGGCAGAAGTACCAGGCCATGCAGGTCACTTTGCTATTGTGCTCATCTTCCTGCTCTGCTGGCTGCCCTGCAATCTGGTCCTGGTGGCAGACATCCTCATGAAGCTCCAGCTCACCAAGGAGAACAATGAATGCCAAGACAACATTGATCAGGCCATGGATGCCACCAAGATTCTGGGTTTTGTCCACAGCTGTCTCAATCCCCTCATCTATGCCTTCATTGGCCAGAAATTTCACCATGGATTCCTCAGGATGATGGCCATCCATGGCCTGATCAGCAAGGAATTCCTAGCCAAGTATGGCAAGCCATCCTTTGTCAGGTCTTCTTCAGGGAACACTTCTACTACCCTCTAACACCCCCATCCCTGGTGCAGCCCCACAAGGCTCCTACCCTCCTGTAAGCACCCAAGTCTCATGTCTACTAGCTATTCATAGTCTCTGTGTCAGGACAGCCCTTCATTGAGGTCACAGGAAGTTACTGAGGCCATGACCTTGCCAGATGCCGTTGTATGGTTGAGAAAGCCTGCCTTGCAGCCTCACTTCTTATTGTAATCACTATGTCAATGGCTAGAGCTCTGTCCATCCTACCACTGAACCCATAGCACTCTGTCCTCTGAGGCATTTCTGTCCTAAGTGAGTTCAAAAAGTTCCCACCCTTGGGAGCCATTAGTGGCAAATGCCACAGTTACTTCCCTAACTCTCCCTTTCCTTGCCTGCTAGCAAGGTCTGCTTCCCTTGAGAGAGGTTGAAAATGACAGATACATATTTCCATGACTCCTTTAAGGTAAGAGTGGCCATATTCTCCAGTTCTGACTAGGAAGACTTACAGGCAAGTGTGTGGTGTAAACTAATGTCCAAGGGGAAAAAAAGTCCCATTTGTAGCATTCACCAAGTTCTTTGTTATAAATGCTCCCACCATGGCAATTTCAAAGGTGGTGGTGGTTAGCAACCAGCTCACAAAATTCTAGAAAATGTAATAATCTGTTTTCATAAGGAGGTATAAACTGGCTTCTGCAAAACATGCTTAAGAGGAATCTGCTGGGGCCAGGGGACTCCTGGAAAATACTTCTGATTAAATAAGAGAGAAACATACACTTCCACATCCTTGGGTCTTGTATTTGAATATGGATATAAAATATCTGTGGTGCTGAGGCAGCAATTTTGTGACAATGAGGCAAAAAAATATATATCACAGGCTGATGAAGTCAGAGAATAAAAAGAACTTAAAATTGAAGAGCCCAGAAATAAACCTAAGTAAGCACAAGAACAAAACTGTTCCCTTACCTTGCATTATATACCAAAATTAACTCAAAATAGATTGAAGGCCTAAACATAAGAACAAAAACTACTGTAACTCTTAGAAGAAAACAAAGGGATAAAAGCTTCATGATATTGGATTTTGCCATGATGTCTTGGATATGACACCAAAAACACAGACAACAACAAAAAATAAACAAGTTGCTCTTCATCAAAGTTAAAAACTTTTTGCATCAAAGGACACTCTTAACAGAGTAAAAAGGCAAACCACAGAATGGGAGAAAATATTTGCAAATCATATATCTTGTAAGGGGTTAATATCTACAGTATATAAAGAATTCCTATACTCAACGGGGCAGTGGGGAAGCCTTATTCAAAAATGGGCAAAGTATTTGGAGAACAGACATGCCTCCAAAGAACACTTATTAAAAAAAAAAAACAAACAAACAGGTGTTGGTGAGGATGTGAAGACACCGGAATACTTGTGCAATGCTGGTGAGAATATAAGATGGTACAACCACTGTGGAAAACAGTGTGGTTGTCCTTCAAAAAAATTAAACTTAGAATTACTGTATGATCCAACAATTCCAGTTCTGGGTTCTGGCCTAAAGAACTGAAAGCAAAGGCTCAAATGGGTACTTGTGCATTAATGTTCATAGCAGCATTATTCCAGCAATAGCTAAAAGGTGGAAACAACCCAAGGGTCCATCAATGGATGATTAGATAAACAAAATGTGGTATATACATACAATGGAATATTATTCACTCTTAAAAAGGGACAAGCTTCTAATATAAGCTACACCATGAATAAACCTAGAATATACTATGCTAAGAGAAATAAGCCTGACACCAATATGCTATGATTCCACTTACATGAGGTACCTAGAATAATTTAACTGACAGAGACAGAAAGTAAAACAGTGGTAACTAGGGAGTTGAGGGAGGGGGGAATTGGGAGTTATTGCTTAAAGGATATAGAATTCAGTTGGAGGTGATAAAAAGACTCCTGAGATGAATAGTGGTGATAGTTGTACAACAATGTGAATGTACTTAATTAAACTGTACATTAAATGTTAAAATGGTAAACCTTATTGTGTATATTTCACCACATTTTTTAAAAAATCCAGTTACAAAAAAGCAAACCCTGGAACCACTTACCTATAACTTCCTGGTAAGTGAGATAATTAAATACATACCTTTTTATGTAAAAAAAAAAATCACAGGGAGGAGGAAGCAGGTTGGACGGACAGCTTAGATCCCCATGTAGTCATTTGTTTTGATTTTGCTTTTGCAAAGCAACTGCATGTTTTATACAACTGAGAAGCAATTCAAAACAAAGCAAAACAGAAATGTCTTTTTAAAATAGGTTTTTGTCAGTATTAAGCAATCAATAAGTATTTGTGGGTTCTTATACTGAATGGAGGAAGCATGTAACCCCAGAGTCCCAGGCAGGATCTGGCCCTGGCTCTGGCCTCAGGGAAACACCTGTTTGAACCCCCAAGAGGTCAGTTCTCAGGAAGCACAGTAGGTAGGTCAAGATACCAAAAACTAAGGATAGTTACTAATGAGGAAACTGAGGGGGAGGGTCAAAGCAAGGAGACATGAATAGGGGAAACAGGATGATGGAGAAAAGCAATAAAGCATTCCTAAAAAGCAAGCCAGGATGAAAGAGAGGTGGAGAGGGGCAGGGGTACAGAACAGGTCAAGGTGAGCTCAGGATAAATTTCACAAATCTTGGCCCATGGTCTTTCTGTTTTGTTTTTGCCCAAGTTGGTTCTTCACCCTGTGTTGGGACAGGACCTTCCAGTGGCCTGATGGTACCACACGTTCACAGTCTCAGGAGGCACAGAGAATTGACCTACAGGGTAAAAGCTAGATACACAGGGCAGCTCATGCACAGGACCAGGAGAGGAACACATGATGAATTACAGGTACCCAGAAGGGAGGAGCATTGAGCAGGGAGTCCAGGGGAGGCTCTGTGACTGAGACTTGGGAAGGGATGGGAGATGGGAGCAGTGGGCACACTGCAGCTCTGCTTCTACGTAACCTCAGCCAAGCTCGGGACTCCTTGGTCCTCTGACATCCCTCCCACAGAGTGGTCCAAACCCTCTCTGTGTCATAAGGTGGCTACTAGCCACATATGCTATTGAAACAGAAATTGAAATTAATTAAAATTCAGTTCCACATGTGACTTGTTGCTACAGATAACAAAGAGAGTGGACATTTCCAAAATCACAGAAAGTTATATTGGACAGAGCTTTCAAAAAAAAAAAAAAAAGAGTAGTCAGTGACAATCCAACAGTATCAATTTAGGTTCAGAGTATATGGAAACTTTGGGTTGGGAATATATAAAGGTAATTTTAATCTAAAAAATCTTAAAGTAGGAGGAGACCCCACACAGTGCTACTAACACCCCGATGGAGATGCTGAGGTCATCGTCAGATTTGAAATATTTAACGTGGATAGAAAACTGTTTTGGCAATGCAGACAAGTAACTGCATTGTTGTGGGTGATGGTGCCATTGGTAAAACATGTCTCCTGATATCCTACACAGCAAACAAATTTCCATCTGAGTATGTGCCAACTGTTTTTGACAACATGCTGTCACAGTTATGATTGGTGGAGAGCCATATACCCTTGGACTTTTTGATACTGCAGGGCAAGAGGATTATGACCACTGCATTATCCACAAACACATGTATTTCTAGTCTGTTTTTCAGTGGTCTCCCCATCCTCATTTGAAAACGTGAAAGAAAAGTGGGTGCCTGAGATAACTCACCACTGTCCAAAGACTCCTTTCTTATTTATTGGGACCCAAACTGATCTCAGAGATGACCCCTCAACTACTGAGAAACTTGCCAACAACGAACAGAAGCCTATCACTCCAGAGACTGCTGAAAAGCTGGCCCGTGATGTGGAGTGTTCTGTGCTCACACAGAAAGGCCTAAAGAATGTACCTGATGAAGCAACATTGGCTGCCCCAGAGCCTCCAGAGCTGAAGAAGAACCACAGGTGTGTGCTGCTATGAACATCACTCCAGAGCCCTTTCTGCACAGCTGGTGTCAGCATCGTACTAAAAGCAATGTTTAAATCACACTAAAGATTAAAAATTAAAATTCATTTTTGCATTAATGACAAATGTCCTGCACCTACCCTCATGCACTCGTGTCCCTTTCCACCTCTGAGTGCTCGTTATTTTTGAGTAATTGTGTATGGTCAGAAAAGTGATCAGTACTAGTTTTTTGTTTTGTTGTTTTGGAAAAACAATTTTTTTATTAGTTTGTTTAAAAGCAAGGCATGCTTGTGATGACTCTGTAACAGACTAATTCAGGTTGTTGAAGCTGCTCCCGGGTTCCACTCTGGAGAGGGATCTGGGACATTTAGTTTTATTTATTTTCTTTCTCTTTTTTTTTTGGGGGGGGGAGAGTAGGGGGACTGCTTTATTTAGTCATTTTTTTAAAAAATTATTAACCATTGGACAGCCCTTTAGGGGAGGAGGATGGAGATTTTCCAATTCCACTTCCTAGATCTAGTTTAGAAAACATGTTCCCCACCTGGTGCCCTTAGGAAGGAGTATAGTAAATGCCTCATTTAATTACATACTCCTTTTTGAAAGTTGCCTTTTCTCTCCACCCTTGAATAGGTTTAGTATTTGATGAAACTCATGAGAGTGGGTGGAACCTGTCTTGTCCCTCCTCTTTTCTAGGATGCATTATATATGTGACTGACTTTCAAGGAAATTTGTTAGCCATTTGCTAATTTTTATTCTTTTGCTGATTTTTTTGGCGTTGGTTTCTAACTTCTTTCATTGCTAAGAAAAGTACTGAACTTTTAAAAATAATATCAAATGGGTTGAGTACATAATTTTTTAAAATACATTATTTCCTTGTCAGTCATTTTCTTATATGCTTAGCATACATTTGCAACTTAATAGTGTATGATATGGTGTTCCAGAACACAGCTGAAGACCTGGCATATATGAGGGGTGGTGCTAGAAGACAGAAGTCTGTGGAATGATTCACGTCCTCTTTCAAGTTATGAGGATGGAGAACTGCTTCATTAAGAAGCTAGGGGTGGGGTGGATGGGGTTGGGGAGAACAATTTAACAACATGGGGACCAGTCAGAGGACTCCCCTTGTTTCTGTTTTGCTTGAGGAACCCTAGAGGAGACAGTTGAGGTTCTCTAGTTTAATAAAAATCATGGAAAGAGTCTCATGAAGACTCTTCATAAGTGTTAATGAGGATTTTGTCAGCTTATTTTGGTTGCAGTTTCCAATTTTTTTAAATATTTAGGTAATCTTCTCCACTTTCCCCAAATCCTAATTCTTGTAGATTCATTATTGTTGAACCAATGCTTTCTCATGTCTCAATTCTTTGTATATGCATTCTTTTCAGATGTATTAAAAACAAAAAATACCCTTCAAAATAAATAAAATAAAAAATCTTAAAGTAAATAATTTACATTCTGTATATGTAGCCTAAAAGGTTGTCCCAAGAAATTTCAGATTCAGAACTCAGGTATTAGCAAATTCAGGTGGTACCTAAATTTCCTTCAAAAAACAAAACAAATTTAATTGATTTTCCTTGATTCCTTCTTACTAATGTGTATGATAAATATTCAGGGAAAGCACTATCTGCATGGTTTACAGAAATCACAAAAGTAGCATCCCACTCCACTCACCAGGGAAATTTTGAAAAATTACGTTTTTTTTTTTTTTTTTTTGGTCTCTGCCCACACAGTTGCTTTGTATAGAGAACATAACTGTTCATTTGTAAATGATTCGTGGTGTTTGGGTGACCTCTGAGGTGGTCTCTAGACATTGTCCTAAATGTTTGGATAGAGCTCTGTGTGGGTTCATGCTCAAAGCAGGAAGGGTATCTGGTTGTCCCAAGTACAGACCTGGAATGTACTTGTCATGTTTTGCATTTGTAAATCAGCCAAAAAAGTTACCAAACTTCCACTTTAGAGTCAACAAAACATGTAAAAGAGAATGTTAAATGGTCACAGGCCTGCTCAGAAAGCCACTTGCAACTTGTCAGCAGCATCAGAAACCCACTCTTCAAAGGACAACACCGTGGATCTCAGATTAAAGAAGAAAAAGCAGAGGAAAAAATCCAGACAAATCTTTCACTCCATTGTCTGATGACTTCCTTGAAAAAAAAACAATAATAATTTACCCAATGACATGGTGGCAATATATTATGTTTTCAGTCTCCTTATAGGACTCTCTGTTGGTCTCTTAATCACTAGATCACTGACTAGTGTGCATTTCTTCCATAAATGAAAAGATTTATCTTTTTAAATATGATCCTCTCCCTTTGTCATGAAGATGCAGATCAGTGATTGATTCTGAACTCCGGGGTCTGGGTGGCTGGGTCTGTTTTTGATGTAGTTGCCAGCAAAAAAAGACTAAAAAAAAAAAAAAAAAAAAAACTGGAGACATTCATTTGGATTTTCCCACAGGATGATGGTTATTATTTCCAGCTAACACATTAATTGTATACCATGTGCCTGGCACTACACTGAACTATATGCATATGTATTATTTGAGTTTTGTAAAAACTCTATAAAGAGATGCTACTATTATCTGCATCAGGGGGAAGGAGGAACCTGAGGCACAGAAGGGTGAGGTGCCCAAATTCATACGAGTGGCAGAGCTAAGACCCAAAGCAGGTAGGATGCCATGCCATGCCTGGGCTCAAACTGTACTGATCTCATGGTAGCTAAGAGATATTGTGTTCCTAGAGAAGAGGAAGGGAAGAGAATAAAAGGAATGTGAACCATATTGGGTGCACCCAAGGAGGAGTTGAGGATATGCCAGAGAACAGAGACCAGCACTCTTTACATGTCAGTAGGGCAGATGCTCACAATAGCTTTCCAAGGTTTCCTATGATTATATAATTTATCATGTGGTTCAGCTCTTGATTAACTTTTTTCTCTTAGTCTATGATAGTGAGAAATCAAAAGGGATTTTAAATTGTTTTGAAGGAAGATGGAAGAGAAAGAAAAATGATGTAAGTGGGTCTGCAAGACAAAGGAGGCATGGACCCCTCAGAAAGACCAGAAGGACCAGCTGTGTGGACTCTTGCTTACCCAGGATACAGCTCTGGGCAGAGTGGTTTGCAATAGTGCCAGTGTCTGATACATCAGATTAACTTGGGTTGATTGGTTAATCTCCTTACCTAACTTGTTGATACCCGAAATGCCACTATTAAGGCTTTCCATTTAGTTTAAGATTATTTTCTATTACAATGAAAATGTGGGGGAGCAGGAAAGATGGTGGAGGAGCAAATGGAAGTAAATGTACCACCTTCCAAGACCAATCTAGAATTACAACTAAATTATGGAGAAATCACTCAAAACAAGCAACTGAACAACAACAAGAGAGAAGCCTTACAACTTTGGATGAATGAAGAGGGGAATAACCTTCAGGATGACATGGCGACTCTTGAGTCCAAACTGAGCTGGATATCCTTTGCCAAAAAATGTTGCCCTAGTCTTCCTTTGGTCTCCGTAGTCTCCTAAGTTTATTGACATGTTGTAAAACACGTGTTAACAAATTTAACAAATTTAACAAAGTTTAAATTGGTTTCCTTGAATAAGTTGGCCTGAATTTTAGTTTGGGCCTTATGACTTAACATGCCATAAAAATATATTATATAACAATTAGCAACTACCTGTTCTGTGGATTCTGGGTAAAAATGGAAGCCATTGAAAGAAGTCTTGCCCTGGCTTATTCATAAAGAATGATCACATGACACAGGCCTCATCTAGAATAACATTACTGATAATTTGTCAAAGTCTGTAAAATATGCAGCACAGATGCTGCTGGATCACCAAATAGAGAAAATGTACCAAAGAGTGCAAGATGTGTGAGTGCACAAAAATTTGGTTTGTCATCCTCATACTGATGGTTGGGTGGGTCGTGTAAAAGCTCAGGCCAGGGCCTTCAGGGTTGCCACTTGAGGAAGTGAAGCTGTCAGGATGGGCTTCAGACAGAATCAATTTTCTTTACAAAAGACCATTTAATACCATTTATTCATTATAAAACACATTAAGAACAATAATCGAAATTATCTTTCTGTAACTAGGTTACAAAAATGATTGAGCCAGCCCTGCATACCCTGGCCTTCTGCCCCTGCCTCTGTTAATGGTTTTAACAACTATTTTCTATCACCTGGAGGAAAGACAAGGGGATATTGACTGGTGCTGGGAGCCTGGAGTGAGGAGGAGAGTCAGGGAAGGTTGCCCGGACCTCTTTAGGCTCCATTCTACCAGCTCTGGGCAATACAGAAGTCTCTGGAACCCCTAGAAGCAGGGCTCTGAAGGGGCTCTGGGCCCTCACACCACTGCCCTCCCTCCTTGGCCCTGGGACAGCCTGGGGCTCTCCCTGAGGTCTCATGACCTTGCCTCCTTTTTATTTCCCTCAGGGAATTGGAGGACATCCTTCTGGGTGGGAAGAAATAAAGCCTCCAAGTCCAATCATGTTTATTCATGCGAATGTTGACTCCAGCCACATCTCTTCCAAGTCTTGGTTAAACAACAGCTTTCATTATTGGCAGAAGGGCCTGGTCTTTCTTGAGAGCTCACTAAACATTGCTCCCAAGTAGCACTTGGGAAGGAAAGTTGGCTACAGCATGGCTCCCACCTCCCCACTTGGAGGTCGGATGCATCTCTTGAGAGGGCAAGTTTGTGAGATGGAGAGTGAGGGGACTAGCAACCATGAACCTGCCCCACAAGGTTCTTCTCCAGGTTTCTCTGTTGCCCTGCAGCCCTGGGACCTGGGATGAGCCTCCAAGAACCCAATCTTTTTTTTTTTTTTTGCCCTGGGCTGGGGGCTGAGGAGCTCTAGGGGACAAGGCTCCTGTCCCATGGCCCCAAGGGGCTGGGTCATAGGTTTCTTGTATAGACATGGCACAGCTCTGTCCCTGGTGAGTCCTGTCTGACATGCTAGTGTTTGGGATAGGCTCAGGTCATGGGCAGAAGGCAGGGGCCTCAGGGGTGGAGCGATTTGGAGTCCCAGATGATTCCTAGAGGAGCTTCCAAATGCACAAAGGAGGGTGTGGTCCAGGGAGGTGTCCATAGAATCTGTCCACCAGTGTGGTGCTGAAAAGACAGCATGTGTCCTTTGGGCTGCCAGGCTCCCTCCCCCAGGCTGAAGGAGTCTGGACCTCGTACTGCTGGCTCCAGAGGCATTCATAGTGGTGTCTCCTAGTCACTGAGCAGGAGACCCAAGGGCTGACCCCAAAGCACAAGTCTCTCTAGGTCTCTGGCAGAAACACAGGCCCAAATGAGCCCATTTACCCCATCCAGAATGTGGAGGGACCAGCTATGCAGAGCAGTGTGTGGTCTCACATGGACCAGGGTGACCCACATGTGATTCGGGGGACTGCTGTGTATGTGTTGAGAGACAGAGTGGACAGGAGGAATTTGGGGGCCAGGTGCAGGAGTAGGAGAAGTGGTCATTCTTCTGGATGCAGGATCAGGCCATGACTCTTCCCCTGACTGGACAGCACACTGGCTGCAGCTGGGTGGCAGCCCTGAGCCAGGCAGTCCTCCCACCCTCCAGTCCTGCTGTGCTGGGCCTGGGGATGCTGGAGTCTCTGGCAGCAGGTTCTTACTTGTCTTTTAAAGTTATTGGATCAGGAACTTCAGAGGCTCCACTTGGGGTGGTACCAACACCCCATCCCCACCAGCAGATGGACAGAGAGGGGAAGGGAGCTAACTGCTCAGGAAGGGTCTTGTGGAAGAGCTCCTCAAACTCAGCCTGACTTCCCACCTGCTCTTGGCATTAAAAAGCAGAGCCCGAGGTTGGGGTCCTGGCTGCTGCATCACCTGATGATCTTTTGCAAACTGGAGGCCATAGGCAGAAGGGGTCCATCTCCCCTGGCCTTTAAACGCTGTGCTTCCTGGTGAGGGCGCAACAGTTGAAGGGTTTGTCTTTAGCGCATGACTTCACCGGGCCCGAATGTGGTGATCAAAACTGAGGAGGCTACAGGGGCCAAAAGAAAGCATCATTCTGGACCCTGAACACAGCAGGCTGTGGTCAGGACAGCCAGCCCACGTACCCCCCCCCCTTTGAGGGGCAGGCAGCCTGTATGGTTTCTGAGTGTCCAGGGGTCCCCCTCCCCACACTCAGTCAGCACTACCCAGACTCACCTTCCTAGGGACACGGGGGAAATATGCCAATTTTTGGCCATCCACTCTCAAGCTGCTTGGGTCAACTGGGCCGACAGAAGAGTTGGAACATGGGTTCCACACTGTCTGGCCAGTCAGGGTTCTCCTTGCTCGTGTCAGAGATGGGAAGTGGGAGTAGCCCTGGCTGTCCTGCACCCTGCAGGGAAGGGAGGGAAGATGGTGTGGGGGGGTCCCCCCGAGGTCTCAGAGGGGCCCCTGCAGACAGCCTTCACCTCCTGGTGCAACTATCTCCCACACCCCCCCGAAGCCTACAACTGGCCCCAGGGAGGCTGCAGGAACATGGCCCGGACCCAGTGATGCTGAGGGCCGGCTCAACTGCAGAGCTCAGCAACTGCCCTCTGGGTGCCCAGGACCACAGTGAACAGGGAGCTTTGCCCAGGGAAGTCCCCCAGCCTCCAGGCCCTAATACCTTACAGCAGGGCTTTGCCTCTCTTCCCATTGCCACAGTCCCTCCCACCCCCAACCCAGACAGTCTTTGTTCTGCCAGAGGGACCCTAGTCACGCTTTCCCAGGGAGGCTGGTTTGGGGAGTGGGGTATATACCAGGCACAGGGCACCATTGCTCCTCCACCAATGGCCAGAAGGGGCATCTACCTGGTGACAGGGGCTAGACACCCACATGCCTGAGAACTCACTGTGGTCTAGATGGTGGGGGGAGAGAGGCTTCCTGGATTTCTGGGATTCCCACCAGGATTACCTGTGGCCACTTCCCACCGTATTCTGCTCCCTGTACAAAGCAGGTATCTGACACCTGAATCTTTGAGCGGTCTCCTGTGGCTGGGAGTCATGGTCTCTGGGGAAGTTTGCAGGATGGCCCCACGGAGGAGAGATGGTGGCGGGAAGTGGTGACTCAGCAGGAGGTGGGGAAAGGCTAGTGAACCCTCTGCCCAGGGGGCCAGAGGGCAGAAAAGGACTAGGAGGGGGATTCAGGAGGAGAGGACACTGACTAGCAGTGTGGGAGACCACATGGGCAAGGGGGAGGGAAGGAGAGGAAGGGGTATTGACAGGGTAGGAGGTGCCAGGGACCCCAGAGGACCTGCGGAGGCTGCTGGCCTTGCGGGCTGGCAGGAGAGGAGTGGCCCCGCTGATGATAGATGGGAACTTGGTTTGTCGATGTGGGGGGGCATGGGGAGGGACAGGCTGAGACCCAGAAGCAGGGACCTGTGGAGGGCAGGGGGAGAGGGAAACAAGTGAGAGGGAAGAGGCAGAGGAAAGAGGAGTGGGAGAGCATGGTCTGGGAACAGGAACAAAAGGGACATGTTTCTTCTTCATCGCTACCAATGCAGAGAATGAGAGTCTGACCCAAGTATGAGGTTCCAGAATCTCAGATGTCTGCCTCTGTTACCTCAGGGTGTGTCTTTGTGACCTCAGAGCAGAGAATTGTAGAGAGAGTGACCCGGAGGGCCTGCCTGCAGCACAACTGTGTGCCCTGTAGGGATCAGCAAACCGAGGTCTTGATGGAGACTGTGGAAGGCAGTGCCTGGGCCAGAGCCAGAGCACGTCCTTCCTCCAGCCTGAGTCACCTGGGCTGGGGCTGCATCCTGGCCAGCGCTCTGGAGTGGCCCCTCCTTTCTGGGTACATCCACCCTCTCCCAGGAGCCCCTCCATAGGAGGGTCAAGGGGCTCAGCTGGCCCCTGAACTTGGGTGCCCGGAAGATATCTGGGCTCAGGAATCTCCTGGAATGAACAGGGAGAGCCAGGTTTGTTCCTGCACATCCCTGGCTAAGCAGGGGCCAGGGCACCAGGGGAAGCAGTGAGTGTTGCTCCACAAGCAAGAGCTCAGAGAGCTGAGTCCTCCCAGACTGTGTGCTAGGACACAGTGAGCCGGGCACAGGCCCCACGCCCACCCCTGTCCTCCCTGGCTCCCTGCCCTGGCCCAGGAGAAGGACCAGTGACCAAGTCGAGGAGGAAACCCCTCTGTGTGTTCACTTATCACTCAGGCAGTAACGTCCTCTGCTCACTGGATCTCGGGAAGGACCTTGAGACTTCCCAGGACAATGGTGGAAATTTCCTAGCACTGGACCCCAGACTCAGGAAACCTGACACAGAAAGGAGCAAACCCACACCCTCCCACATGTGACTGAGTGAATTTTCCTAGGACTCCATGAGCCTGGCATCTGGGGCTAAGGGACCTGGCAGTCTGGAGTCTTAGAGGACTTGCCAGGTGCTACTTTGTCCCGAAGCAAATGCCCCAGAAAGCCTGAACCCCATCAAGCCACCTATGGCAGCTGTCCTGTCACAGCTCCCCGCTCACGTCTGTTACTTCTGATGCCACTGCTGACATTGGCCCCAGTGCTCCATCCCAGCCCCTGTTGGGGCCCTGGTGCCCCACCCATTACTCCACCAGCGCTTCACTGTCCTGCTCTCCCTGCTCATGTGTCATCATTATAATGGCTCCCTTGCGGACACCCCAAGATACTGATGGATCATTGAAAAGGGGCCCTGTGCCAGCCTCTCACAGCCCTGCAGTGAGGGAGCTGTGGAGAGGGTATGACAGAACTCAGGTACTACATGGTCACCAGAAAGCCAGAAGGGCCAGGCTGCTCCCCCTGCCCAGGTGGAGGGTGGGGTCATGTGCTGAGTTCCCCAGAGATCACAGTGGCCCAGCCTGGCATAGGAGCTCCAGGCTGGCCCCTGCACTCCTGGTGGTGGTGGGAAACCATGAGAGACCTCATCCAGTCAGTCCTGGGGTTGGGGAGGGGGGTTAGGTTCTACATCAGGAAACATGGAATGATCCCTAAGCCTGTGAGGGGTGAGGAAGCAGGTCAGTATCCAAGCAGAGAGGACTGTGGATGGGTTAGCACAGCCTGCAAAGCAGATGGCCCAGGCCCAGTCGGCTAGGGCTTCTCAGGGATGTCAGATGTTGATTGGAGTGGATCAAAGAAGCCCCTGAGGCCCAGGGCCTGACCCTGCCCCACACCCTACAAAGCTGCACCTGCCACCCTTGTGTGTGTTCCAGGGAAAGAGGACAAGACTCCTGAGTTAACCAAGACTAAGTATCTCCAAAACAAAAATTAATCCCAGGAAAAAATGAAGAAGCTATGAGCCCATCACACCTGAGTTTAAGAACTGAGGTGTGTACCAACCTGGGCAGTGAATAAAGACATCATCTCAGCCACAGGCACTGGCTGCCTGGTGACAGAGGTAGATATCCAAACAGATAATTATATGATGCTCCCATATCCTCCTATGAGAACCGGGATTGTCACTGTGCTGCTGGAGTCTCCTTCCTTCTACCACCAGACAGAAATCAGGGGCGTTACCTCATGAAACATCGCCCCACCGTGTATCATCTACCAGGAAGAGTTGGGGGCACACTGGCCTACAGACAGACCCATATTCTTCCTGGGTGGCTGCTGTGGGGGCAGGGGCCTGTGCTGGAGCTGATTATATGCTGAAAATCCTGGGCTGGGTGCTTTCCTCTCACAACAGAGCAGCTGACCCCTCAGGGCATCCAGCACTGGGCAAGTCCTGCCAGTGTCAGTTGCTGAACCTCACCTCACTACCACCACCGTAGGTCAGAGCCACTGCAGCCAGCTCTTGTGGGGTTCACTGCAGTGATCACTGCAGTTCCCAGTGGGTCAGCCTCCAGTGTTGCTCCTCTGTTCCTCTACCAAAGACCTTTCACAGCTTCTGCGTGTTCACTCAGCAAGGTCCACACTCCTCAACAGGCAAGTGAGACTCTTAACCTGGCTGTTGCTTTTGCAGCAGCTTCTCTCCTCACACTCCTCACTCCTCACTCTCCTCACTCCATGCTCCAGCCACAGTGATGCAGAGCCTGAGGTTTCTTCACTTAAGCCCTTTGGCCTGGAAAACAACAGCACAATAGTGAGAGAGAAGCCTTAAAAGCACGAACAGACAGAAAAATCTGCTTCAGCACCACGTGACTGGTAAGGAATGCAGTGGAGACGTGAGAGGGCTGGCTGGGTGCCCACAGGTGGCAGCTGAGGTGCTGGAGGGATGTTTAAGTGGCCAGATGGATTCCCCTGAGAACTGGGGGTCTAAACCCTTAGCTGGGATTCTCTAGCCAATAGCACCAGAGTCCGTTGGTCTGAGAAGTACTCAGATGGTCTCCAGCTGTGAAAAGCAACAGGGTTGCTCTCTGCCAGAGACTGATGGCTGGAGATGCAAAAAGCCATTTAAAGGGCCAATGCATAAATTTTCATTAGTAACCACTTACCCTAGGCTCTGGCAAAGGTGGGGACAGAGTAGGTTAGAGACACCAGAGAGGCTGGGGACAGAAGCTTTGGGGAGAGAACTGAGAGAATAGACTCCGGGATCTGAAGTGCTGAGTCATCCACCACACTGCTGCAGCCATCCTGCTCAGGTGGTCCACTCCCCTCTGAAAGACAGCAGCCTGAGGGCAAACAATTGCCCCAGCCCCAGGAAGGATCCTGCCCTCCCCTGTGGTGCTTAAGCCTGACTGCTGAGTGCAGAGTGACTAGATTAACAACTGAAGGAGTCAGCCACAGACAGCAGATCCCTGATAGTCTCCAACAGTCTGCCTGAGGCCAGACTGGGGCACCGTCTGACATCACCAGAGGTGGACTCAGGAGAAAAAACAGTGGTAAATACTAGATGCTACCAAGAGGAAATCCACCGTGGTCTTCTCCATGATTTGCGATATTTTCTCTCTTTCATAGTTTTTTAACATTCATTTCCTGTCCTTCAAGTTTGTGCATATTAAGTCACTAGATTTTATACTGTAGTTTATTTCAATTCACATATTTTGCCCCTCCCTTCTCTAAACCCATTTTACCTTCTTCTTTCCTCTTATTATTTTCATTTTAAATTTCATCTTCTCTCTTGCCAGAATTTGTTTCCATTCCACACTTATTATTTCTCCCCCATCCAGCCTCTCAAAACCAATTTCCTTATCAATGGTCACCTCACACTCTTTTTCTCGGTTTTAAAATATCTGTGTCCTCTCTCTGCCTTCAGCAATCTTGGCTCATTGGTTGTGGATAGGGTAGTTTTTGTTGCATTTTTTTCAATTTTATCTCTAGATGTTCATTAATTTTGTATTTCAAATCTCAAATTTTACTGTTCCCCTCTCCTATGTTTTTTATGTCTCAAATTTTAATTTTGCCCTGTCTTAGCCTGTTTCTTTCTTTTTTTCTTGCTTTCATCCTGCCCTTTTTCCTTTTTTTCTTTTTCTTTCCATCTCAAATTTTAACTTTTCCCTGTCTCAGCCTGGTTTTTGTCCTCACTCTTAGTATTCCCCCTCTATCAACTCAAAATCACTTCCCTTTCCTCTAGACATCTCTTACGCCTTTCTTTCTTTCTTTCTTTCTTTCTTTCTTTCTTTCTTTCTTCCCCCCCCCCTCTTATTTCTATCCCACCTATATTAATTTTAGCTCATTTGTTGTTGATAGTGCTGTGGTGGAGATTTCTCTCCATTTTGGTTCCTATTTTTTATTAATTTACTATTTCCCCTTTTTCTTTCTCTCTCTCACTTTATTTTATTTGTTTCAAGTGTTTGTTCAAACCTAATGCTATACTCCTCCCTTCCTACTCCATTCCACCTTCTTCATTCCCTTTTTAAATTACTATGTAAATTTTATTTACTCTCTTTCCATTGCTCTGATTCCCTACTCTTAGTGCTCCTCCCTCTACCCTCTCAAAATAATTTTTCTTTCAGTAGGTCATCTCATATTCTCCCTCCTTTCTTATAATAGTCTTAATCTCTTTACACCTTTAATAATATGGTCCATTTGGTGTTGATAGTGGGATTGTGGGGGGAGTTATTACTGCAGGTGTAGGTTTGTTTCCTGGGCTTTGTGGTTTTGTTCTGGAAGCACCTGCACAACAGCATGTAAGACCTGGTGGGTGAAGTGCCCCTCAGTCAACCAGCTGGAGGGAAGGACCCACCAAAGAATGACCCAGCAACAATCAAAACCCGATTGCATCCAGAAAGCCAAATAAATGGCATAAAGGGCATCCCCAAAGCATCAAGTTCAGGAGATCAAGGAGACTGCACCACTGAATCACACAGGTCTCCTACCATAGAAGTTCACACCACAAAGACAGGGAGTCAAAACAGATCAATTAAAGGAGCAGAAGCAAACAAGAAGAGTCTCCCCCCAAATGGGAAGACAGAGAAACAACCCCCAACTGGAAGGAAAGGAGGAATCCTTGGAAAGAATGATAAATGGAGTAGAGGGAAGTAAACTATCAGGTATTGAGTTCAAAACAATGGTTGTAAAGAAGCTCAATCAGCTCAGTGAGAATTACAAAAAAAACTACAGGGAAGCTACAAGGAATTACTGAAAACTACATCAGCATGAAAACAGTCACTAAAACTATCAATGACTTGGGAGAAAATGGAGATACAATTTTTGAACTGAAGAACACAGTAGAAGGAATCAAAAGCAGGCTAGATGAAACAGGACTGAATCAGAAAGCTGGAGGCCAAGTTAGGAAAAAAAAAAACTCCCAGAAAGAGCAAGGAAAGGAAAAAAGACTCAAAAAGAACAAAGAGGGGTTAAGGGAACTGCAGAACAACATGAAATGTAATAATATCCATATAATAGGGATACTAGAAGAAGAAGAAGAGGAGCAAGGGGTAGGAAACCTGCTTCAAAAAGGAATGGAAAACTTCCCTAAATGATGATAGAAAATGTCACAATTCTAGGAAGCATAGGGGGTCCCAATCAAGAGGAACCCAAAGAGGCCCACTCTAAGACACATCATAATTAAAATGGCAAAATTCAAACACAAAGAGACAATCTTAAAGTCAGCAAGGGAGAAATGGGAAGTAGCATAAAAGTTTGCATCATCTTAATTCCAAAACCAGAAAAAGACAGCAAAGAAAGAAAACTACAGGCCAATATCACTGATGAACATAGATGCTAAAATCCCTAACAAAATATTGGCAAACTGCATCCAACAATACATTAAAAAGATCATACACCATGACCAAGTGGGATTCATCCCAGGGATGCAAGGATAGTATAATATTTGCAAATCAATAAACATAATACATCACATATACAAAGGGAAAGTCAGAAATCACATGATCATCTCAATAGATGTAATAAAAGTGTTGGAGAGGATGTAGAGAAAAGGGAACCCTAGTGCACTGTTGATGGGAATGCAGACTGGTACAGCCACTGTGGAAAACAGTATGGAATTTCTTCAGAAAACTAAAAATGGAACTGCCTTTTGACCCAGCAATTCCACTGCTGGGATTATACTCTGAGAACCCTGAAACAGCAATCCAAAAGACCTATATGCCCCAATGTTCATAGCAGCACAATTTACAATAGCCAAACCTTGGAAACCTAAGTGTCCATCAGTAAATGAATGGATCTAAAAACTATGGTACATTTACATGATGGAGTACTATGCAGGAGAAACAAAGAAGGAGCTCTTACACTTTATGACAGCATGGATGGAACTGGAGAGTATTATGCTAAGTGAAATAAGCCAGGAGATGAAAGACAAATACCATATGATCTCACCTATAAGTGGAACCTAATCAACAAAACAAACAAGCAAGCAAAATATAACCAGACACATTGAAATTAAGAACAAACTGACAGTAACCAGAGGGGATGTTGCAGGGAATAATGGGGGGGGAAATGGGGAAGGGTTTTCAGGAATATTTGTAAAGGGCACATGAACAAAACCAAAGGAGGGTAGGATCAAGGATGGGAAGTGGGGATGGCTGGGGTGGGGGGAGTGGTGGAGGAAAATAAAGACAACTATACTTGAACGACAATTTTTTAAAAGTTAAAAAATATAGATGTGGCAAAAACATTTGATAAGGTATGGCACCCATTTATGATAAAAACACTCATCAAACTGGGAGTAGAGAGAGCATACCACAATATAATAAAGGCCATATATGAGACCTACAGGCAACATCATACTCAATGGGCAAAAACTAAAATCTTCTCCACTAAGATCAGGAACAAGACATGGCTGTCCACTTTTACCACTTCTATTCAACATGTATGGGAAGTTCTAGACACAGCAATCAGACAAAATAAAAGAAATAAAAGGCAACCAAATTGGAAAGAGGAAGTAAAACTGTCATTGTTTTCAGATGACATGATAGTGTACATAAAGAATCCTAGAGACTCCACCAAAAAACTACTCAACTTAATAAGTAAATTTGGCAGAGCAGCAGGATACACAGTTAACTTTCAGAAATGAAAAGCATTTTTGTACACCAACAATGAAATATCAGAAACAGAAATTAGAGGAAAAATTCCATTTGCTATGGCAACAAGAAAAATAAAATACCTAAGAATAAACCTAACCAAGCAGGTAAAAGACCTGTACTCAGAAAACTACACAACACTGAATAAAGAAATTAAGGAAGAAACAAATGTAAGCATATATGATGCTCATACATTGGAAGAATTAACATCATCAAAGTGTAAACCAAATGATGAATTCAATGCAATCCCTATTAAAATACCAATGACAACCCTGGCTGGTATGGCTCAGTGGATTGAGCACCAGCCAGTGATCCAAAAGGTCACTGATTTGATTCCCAATCAGGGCACATGCCTGGGCTGCTGGCCAGGTCCCTGGTAGGGGGTGCTCAAGAAGCAACCACACATTGATGTTTCTCTCCCTCTCTACCTCCCTTCCCCATTCTCTAAAAATAAACAACAACAACAACAAAAGAAAAACAATGGCATATTTCACAGATGTAGAACAAACATTTCAAAAATTTATATGGAACCATAAATGATCCCAAATGGCCTCAGCAATTTTGAGAAAGAAGAACAAAGTAGGAGCTATCACAATACCTGATATCAAACTATATTATGAGGCCACTGTAATCAGAACAGTTTGGTACTGGCATAAGAACAGACACATAGATAAATGGAACCAAATAGAGAGCCCAGAAATAAACCCAAGTCTCCATGGTCAATTAGTACTCAACAAAGGGGGCAAGAGCATAAAATAGATTAAAGATAACCTCTTCAACAAGTGGTGTTGCTCCCATCTGGACAGCTACACACACAAAAAAAGAAACTCGACCACCAACTTACACCATACATAAAAATAAACTCAAGATGGATAAAAGACTTAAATATAAGTTGCAACACCATAAAAGTCCTAGAGGAGAACATAGGTGGGAAAATTTCAGATATCCCACAAAGCGATATTTTCACTAATATGTCCCCTAGAACAAGGGACATAAAGGAAAGAGTAAACAAATGGGCCTTCATCAAAATAAAAAGCTTCTGCACAGCTAAAGGAACCATCAGCAAAATGAAAAGGGAACCAACTGTATGGGAAAATACATTTGCCAATGATACCTTGCACAGGGGTTTGATCTCCAAAATATATAAAGAACTCACACAACTTCACACCAGGAAGAAAAACAATCCAATTAAAAATGGGCAAAAGTCCTGAACAGACAGTTCTCCAAGGAGGACATATACAGGGCCCATGGATGTGTAAAAGAGTGCTCAGAATCACTAGCCACCAGAGAGATGAAAATTAAAACCACAATGAGATACCAGTTCACACTAGTCAGAATGGCCATAATAAACAAATCAACAAACAACAAATGATGGAGAGGTTGTGGAGAAAAGGGAACCCCAATACACTGTTGGTGGGAATGCAGACTGGTACAGCCACTGAGGAAACAGTATGCAATTTCCTCAAAAAACTAAAATTCGAACTGCCTTTTGACCCACTGATAACCTAAGAATCCTGAAACACCAATTCAAAGAACCTATGTACCCCAATGAATATGGCAGCATTATTTAAAATATCCAAGTGCTGGAAACAGCCTCAGTGCCCATCACTAAATGAGTGGATCAAAAAACTGTGGTACATTTACACAATGCAATACTATGCAGCAGAAAGAAAGTAGGAACTCCTACCCTTCACAACAGCATGGATGGAACTGGAGAATATTATGCTAAATAAAATAAGCCAGGCAATGAAAGACAAACACCATATGATCTCTTCTATAAGTGGAACCTAATCAACAAAACAAATGTACGACCAAAATGGAACCAGAGATGTAGAAATAAAGAACAAACTGACAGTAACCAGAGGGGATAGGGGAGGAGGATCATGGGGAGAAAAAAAGGGAAGGTTCAAATCAAGGAACCTGCATAAAGGACCCATGGACAAAGTCAAAAGGGGGGAGGATTGAATGTGGGTAGATGGAGGATGAGTAGGGCAGGGGAGAGTAATGGGAGGAAATGGGAACAATTGTACTTGAACTATAATTTAAAAATTAGAATATAAAAATAAATGAAATTTTAAAATAAATTAAAAATAATAGAATCAGTAATTAAGGGGAAAAAAAGAAAATGTGGCAGGTAGAGTAATAAGACTTTCAGTCAGGAATAGTAAAAGGGCTATCTGGAAAGTAGTCTGTCAGTAAATATAAAGATCTAGAATAAAACAAACTCGGGAACAGATTTTGGCTCCACCACTTAACCAGTTTGTGATTTGGGACAGGTTATTTAGTTTTCAGGTCTCAATGTTCTCATCTGTAACTGGAGATTCTGCCCACACTTCATTGTTTGAGCCTGAGACTCTATGATCTAACGCTGAAAATGCCTGACCATAGTAGATGCTCTTACTGTTTCGATAGGATGTGCCACATTCTCTCACATAAGTTTGTTGTTGTTGTTGTTGTTGTTGTTGTTGTTTTGCTCTCTCTCTCTCTTTTTTTTTTTTTTGTAATTTTCACTACAGCCCATTTTGCTGGGAAGGATGGAAAGTTAGAGAGGTTGAATAATTTACCCAGAAGCATATAGTTAGTTAGTGGTAGAATCAAAATTCAAACCCATATTTTGACTTGTGGTTGAGCATTCCTTCCAAACAGGTGCTAGAGAGGTCTTTCAAACTACACCATGCAGGCAGCTATCTTTCCTACCTCAGTGAAGACTGAATTCTGCAAAAAATTCAGGTAAGTTCCCATTTGTCATGCAGACTGATGACCTCTTGAGTCTCTCTGTGTTCCACAAGACCTCTGCTCCATGCCAAGCAGGAAGTATTGATTATGTTAGTATAGGATAACAAGCAGATCCATGAAGCAAGGACCAGAACCAATTGGGCCCAGGTTACTATAATTTTCTGGCTGGACAACTTATGAATTAAATTACAGCAAAGATACATGTGTCTTAAGCATTGGTGTTCTTGAAGATCCTTCTCTGGACATCTGGGTCATGAATCAAAGAGCTGAAATGCCCAGTGCACATTGCAATGATCTTCCTACTGGCACAAGAGAGGAAAGTGAGGAGTGGTAGCACTAAAATGGAACAGAAAGAGGGAGAGAAGATTAATATTCATTTTATACCAACCATATGCCAAGTACTATATTAGATACTTTATATCTTTTATTTTATGGTACCATCTGCAGTAACTTTTATTATACACTTTTTCCACAGCAAGTGAGTTAGAACACTGGTATTTCTAATTTACCCTTTGCTTTTGTCAAATGATTCCATTTTTGTCAAATATGGACATGGAGGCTCAGAATGATTTTTAGCTGGGATTCAAGCAGGTTGGACAACCTTGAAAGGGAGCCCATATGGTTGGCACCTTTTTGCAGGTTTTCTGGGGAGCCTCTTGGCAGAGAACTCATACTAAATGAGTTGAGGGAGAACAGGTCACATGTTCACTAAGTAGCTAAGATCCATTCCTCATCTCTTTCATATTAAAAGAAACAATATATTGGTAGGAGTATCAATATGGCTAGCTGAACATTTGTTTCGCTAGCCTTCCTTGAAGGTAGCAGTGATCACATTACTGAGTTCTGGCCATGAACATAAATGAACAGAAATCTGCACAGCGATTCAAGGAGGTTCCACTTTCCAAATCAAAGAAGAGAGGTGGTACCACCTTTCCCTTTTCCATCTTTTTTATAGCAGCAGCCACCTTTTTTGATTATGAGGAAACCATGTGAAGGAAGAAGACCAAGCAAAGCCAAGGGGTTAGCAGAGAAATTACATTAAGATTATTATTTTCCTCTATAACCACCTATCTCCAGACTTTTTGTTACATAACAAAATTACATCCCTGTTGTGTTATTTTTTTATTATGTAAGGTTAAACATATTCATAACTGTCATACCAACAATAAAGCCTTCCTTGGATAAGAGAGGAGATTCTCATACAATATGGGTGTGGTTCCTTTATATGTCTCCCTTTTCATGTAGGACCATTTTTGGGAACCACCCTATCTGATTTAAGAAACTAACCCTTCATGGCTAAGGCTGAGTAAAAAGACCTTGGGACCATAAGCCATTAAAGAGACAAAGCTTATCTTCCTTGTAACGGCACTGCCTCTGCTGCCTTTTACTTCACCCTGCTTGGCCCTGGGCAGATGACTGGTTAGCCAATGATGGGTAAGATTCCTCAAAGGAAGAATGACCTAAGACAGGCACAGTCTCAGAGGGGCCCTCAGGGAAGGACTTAGGGGACTATAGAGAAAGGGGGTGATAGACCCTCGCCCCTCTGCTTTGACATAGCCTGAGTCCTCATTCTTTCTGCAAGAAGGCTGCCTTACTTCCCCTACCCAACTTAAGCCTGAAACAACGTGGGAGGTGTGTGCAGCCCTATGCTGGAAAGGGCAGGTTCCCTGGGGTGATCAGACCTAAGAAAGAATGTATAAAATCCTATGAAACCTACTTTGCTAATACCCTCAATTTAAAGGGTCCAAGCATGAAATGAGTTTGTTCCCCAAAGTTGTATGGCCCTTTAGCTATCTGACCGTGACTCAGAATAAGCCTTCATAGTTCTTTGAATGTTATCTATTGTTTGATCATTACTGCCTTACATTGACTGATGAGCTTACCTGTATTCCTGTGTAAAGTGAAACTAATAAAAGCCCATTGAGGAACAGGCTTCTGGTCCTTCTTCTTTGAGAGACTGGCCACCTTTCCTCCCCAAGCAGATCATGTCTTGGTAGACTTATTCTCATCTATGGCAGCCCGAGTGGCGGGGGGCGGGAAGGGGTGGCTATTGGCAGAGCCCCCTCCCCACAGACCATTCTCAAAAGTATCAAGGAAAGCAGGGTGCCCATGGACAAAGTAAAAGTTAACAGAGCTCCTTCCTTGCAAATCCTGTATCCCTCTAACAATCTAATTGAAAGAAGGCGACATGGTATGAGTTAGAGCTCCTTAGGTTCAAAGTGATAGAAAACATACACAGGCTGGTTTGAGCAAAATGAGGAACCAATTGGCTCACATAACTGTCAATCCAGGGTGGGTTAATTTTTAGGCATGCTGGATCCAGGGCCCCAAACAATGTAATCAGGACTGGTTCTGTCTCAATTTCTCTTCCACGCTCTATTCTGAGTTGGCATCTTTCTTGGGAAGGGTCACACTTCATCGTAATCTTCTAGTTTCAGTCTTACATTCTCAAAAACTCCAGATCCAGCAGACAGGAAATGTGTCTTTACTGGCCATACCACAAAAAGTTGAACTTCATTTGCCTGACTTGGGTTATGTGCCCACCCCTAGAACTGGGGCAAGTGGGAGAGTCAGGCCTACCCAAATGACATGGGTATAGGGCAGTTCCCCAAAGAATATTTTCCCAAGGGGCATAAGAGATTCTTGGTAGACAAATGCAATGCCATCACTTTTGAGATGCTCTTCTCAGCTTTATTATTTAATATTAAAAATGCTGAACACCAGAAAACCCCATAATTCAGCCGTGGTGAGAACGGTGTTGCTCCCTAAATATGAAAACATCAGAAAATTATAAAACAGATACCTCAGACAGTAGTGCTATCATAAACAGGGTTTCTAGGGAAGCATGCATAGGACATTGTCCAGAGTCTGATAGAGCCTGTGTTGTCTGTATTATCATGCCCTTCTCCCCAAAGGCTAGTAAAGAACAGTGAATTAGACCACCATCCAACAAATGCTGAGTGCCTCCACCATGTACAGGGTGGTTTGTGGGCTAATTGTGATGGAATCAAAGACTAGAAGATATACTAGCCCTCAAAATTTTGCAAATATATTTGACCATAGCTAATAATACAAAACAGAATATGCAGGAGACTGGTACAAGTTGTGCAGAAGTGGAAATATCAGTGAAGGCTAAGCATGTCAATGAAGAATGCACAAGGAAGGAATGAGTATTCAGAATACAAAAGAGGTATTTCCTTGCTGTAGAAGACTGCCCCTCTTCAAATTAAGACTTTTCTCCTGAAACTTCTACTTTCACAATATCTCAAAGTCAGGAGTGCAAAGGCTATGATTGACCTTCCAAAATTTACCTGCTCCTCAGGACTGAGCCAATGGAAATCAGGAAGGAGTGGTCTAGGAGGACTCTACAGAGACAGAGCTATCACAGTGAGTGAGCTAAAGTGGTCTCTCCCAGCAGGTACAAAGGGCAAAAAGTAATTCAGAGAGCACATACAGAGCCAGTCCACAGGCCATCAGCCCTTATCTGATGCGATCAAATAAACAGCAACTATGGAAGACAACCATATACTCAAAAGGCACATGGGCTCAAGGGGAGAACACTTTGTTTTCTTAGGATGGAGGAGGGGCCAACATGTTTTACTCCTGAGGTAGAAAATCCACTTGATTGACAGAAGTGTGCACACCAGAGGGATAATCGATTAGGGCAGCATTCCTGAGAAAGCAGGATGTTCTGCCCAGAGCACAGAGGAGGACTGGCCTCACATGGAGGAGGAGACATGTGACTGACCCACTGAAACCAGAAAATACACTACAATAGGAATGGGTATCTCTGGGCCCAGCCATTGACTCCATGGTCAAGAGCATAAGTTCTGAGATCAAACAGAGCTAGGCTCAAATCCCAGGTCACCACTTCTAAGCTGGGTAACCATGTGCTCCATTTTTTCATCCAAAAAATAAGAATTCTATAATTCCATCATAGAATTCTCTTAAAGGCTATGTTGCATAATGCATACAAAAAGGCTTAGCCAAGCTCTGACTAGTGTGACTCAATTGGTTGGGCATTGTCCAACAAAGTGAAAGGCCACCAATTTGATTCCTGGTCAGGGCACGTGCCTGGACTGCAGGTTCAGTCCCTACTTGAGATGTGTACGAGAGGCAATCAATAAATGTTTCTGTCTCACATCAATGTTTTTCTCCCTCTTTTCTTCCCTCCTTTCCCCTCTCTCATAAATACATACATACATACATACATACATACATACATTAATTAATTTTTAAAGAGGCTTAGCCTGATATAGGAAGGGCCTATTGTAAACCATAAGACAGGTATATTGTGTCATACTCAGTAGTAATGAAAAGAATGTGTTAGGTCTTTAAATGTAAGCATGAAAATATCTGCAACACATACTTCTGAGTTTTTTAAACAGACAATTACAAAGTAAAATACAAAGTACAGTAATATTTACATTTAAAAATTCATACAACAGTGGAGTGAAAAACTTAATACATGGATAAATCCCTGAGCTCATCATGATACAAAAAGAAATCTAATAAGATTAGAAAACTTTCAAGGATGTTTGGAAACCAACTCATTATTTTAAAATAGGTAAATAAAGAATAAAAATCAAACATTTCTTCTTGGAATTCCTTATGCAAATTGTACTTCAAGGTAACCAAATAGTCAATAAGGGGGTGTTTCAGCCAATATTTCAGAATATTCCAGACAATGGAAAAGAAATAACAAACTTGAACATCACCATTTGGCAACCCCCAATGAATTAATATATCTGAAAACTGAGTATCCATAAATATCAACATCGCGAAGATAAAACAACCAAAAATTAGGCACCTGTGGATGGAATGCACATCTTATGAAGGAGTCCTGCCAAAAAATCAATTCTGAATCTAATCCTACCTCTAGAGGCAACTGCCAGTGCACAGGGAAAACAAGGACAGAAGAACATGTTAAGCAAAACCAAGTCAATGCCAGCATTCAAATGTAGGTAGCAGAAAACTCTCAAGACAAGCATCCTGGTTTCTCAAAAACAAAACAAAATGACTGCAATGGGAAAGAAAAGAAAGAAAAGAAAAAGAACTTAAAAATTAAAAGGAATTTTAAAAGTTACCCCATTAATATGTGTGGACTATATTTGGATCTGGATGCAAATAGGCAAACTATTAAAAGAAATAATGAAAAACACTGAAGAAATTTTCATAGGAACAGAATGCTTAAAATATTAAAGAAGTATAATTGTTTTTTGTTTCTTGTTTTTTGTTATTTGTTTAATTTTTACTTTTAATGTTATTTTTAATTGTTTTCAGGTGTACAGCATAGTGGTTAGACAACCATAAACCTCGCAAAGTGTCTCCCCTGATATTTCCAGTACCCACCTGACACCATAATAGTTATTACCATATTACTGGCTATATTCCCTATGCTATACTTTACTTCGAAGTGTATTAATTTTTTAGGTGCCTGTCTGGGATTAGGGTCCCTCGAGGCAGGCCCTGAGACAAGAAATCACCTGTTAGTGCTCTCTTAAGGAAGTGCCCCAGCAAACCTGGTAAGGGAGTGAGTGAGGGAAAGGAGATAGGGAAGGAGAAGAAAGGGGGCAAGAGTGCAGTTTGAAGTCAAGTCTCAACCTCAGCCTGATTCTGTAGGGAGCTCTGAAATGGATATTACCCTGCTGTTTGTCCCACTGTCAGACAAGGGAGCTGGACTTTCATAGCTAGGCACCAGTCACTGGCAGTGGGAAGAGAGTGGAATAGGAGATACTTCTTTCTGGCTCTTCGTGGGTCTGGGATAGTGACCTATTCCACATCACCCCTTCTAGTGAACACAGTCTCGATTTAAATGTGGAAAGGCCTGATAGCAATTTCCCCAGAGCCTAAGGCCTTTATGCAAATCAGCCCCTAGAGAAAGCCAGGAGTGTCCCAAGCTCCCTGAAGTACTTATGCAAATCTGCAGATAAAAGCGACATTTCTTTAAGCATTTTTTAATGAAAATCTTTCTAAAATGTATCATAGCTTAGAACTAAGGTCAATGAAGAAAGTATACTTGTTACAGAACAGGGCCAAGGGTGGGGGTACAATATACTGTTACTGAAAGGACCCCCCACTAGGTTCGTTATGCCCACCACCAGAGGAAAGACGTCTCTCAATGCCAGATATTTGTGAAAAGGAAAGGAAATATTTATTTAGAGCTATACAGACTTAAAGTAGAGACCCAATGCTTTCATTAAAATATTAAAGTCTTTCAGGATACCCACAGATGCACACAGTCCTTCCTTCTCCCTCTGCCCAGTCTGGGGTACCGTATCTCAGGAATAGAAGCAGAAGTCTATGATTTGGGCTCCCGGCACCATCAGCTGTGTCGCTGTTACAATCTCCAGTTAATCCAAAGCCATGTGGCACCTTCTCATGGCCTACCAGCAAGAGTCCTTTCACCTCTTTACTTCCAGGCAAAATCTCTCCTGCTTCCTAAGCCACGTGGCAAAAGGGAGCACCCAAAAGCTACGTGGTCCTTACTCTCGCCAAAGCTGAGGGCGTGCCCACTCTGCCAAACACTCATAGTTCTCCCCTGGCATGGCTGCTGAGTCTGGGTTTAGATCCCAGCACCAACCTTCCTCTGCACCCCCATTTCTGACTCCTCCTACAATCAGTTGCACCTTCCAGCATTCCTGTATTCTTCCAGGTTTACTGGGCTGCCATCATGAGTCTGGGCAGGTGTGGCCCCATGGCATGGAGCCAATCTCCTCCAAGCTCTCATACAGTCACTGTAACCAGGGAGAGCTGTCTCCCAGTTACATCTTGGGTGGATGATACTTCCATCCCCTTGGCTCAAAGCATGGCCACAGCTATTTAACATGTCTATGCAACCAGTTAAAGGTTATAGATATGTTGAATGGCCATGCCAGAGGTTAGCTGCAAAGCCATGGCTTTGCAAAATAGCTCTGCATGTTCCTGCTCCACGTGTCCCTTCCCCCAACTCACACCTGTGGGCGGGGGGGCAGGAGGACATCCTATGTATCTTTCTAATATTTCCTGGACACCTTGAGTTCTGGACCCCATTCCAAATCCCTATTTGGGCCCCCCCTCTTGGCTGCACCCTGTTACATACTGACTATAATTTAAACTTTTCCAAATAACTTAAAATATGTTCCACAGAACACAAGTTCCAAAGAATGCTCATAGGAGCCACACAGAGGTTTTCTGATAGAGAGTCTAAGAGAAGAGAATTCGCTTAAAGTTAAGCAGGTGCCTTTAATATAGTACTTCTTGGTGCCATTAACGTAATAACGAGTAGTGTTGATCTCCCAAAGGCAAGGGTTTCCCAAACCAATAAAGTATGACATCAGTTCTAAGATGCAGAGTTTTTCCCCCCACTTTAACATCTTTGAAATCCAGATGCCTCTTACCATGGATCTTACAAAATAGAGATGAGTAGCATGAAAGGAAGTTTTCAGTGTGCAGTCCAGCCACTCATGCCCATGCTCTAAGTCCCTGGTAAGCAAGCTCAACGGAACAGAAAGGGAACTATGTGCCCACTGAAGGCCTACTTTGTGCCTGGTGCACAGTACTTGGTTTTCAAAGTGGCTTTCATCGGACACAGAGGGGCTGATCTTGTCTCCCTATTACCAAACAAAATAAGGGGATTTCATCTGTCTGCCACTACAAAAGCCAAACTCTAGAGGCAGGTGCTGATGCAAAGGGAAAGAGGTTTTATTCAGATGCTGTGTGATCTGGGAGAATGGTGGACTCCCCATCACAAAGCTCATCTCATCTGCAAAACCTGACAAAATCCAACCATCCTCAGCAAGACCAATACAAAAGCTCGAACCCAGAGTTACCACTCCATTGTAAAGTACCATCCTTTGAAGTCCACAGGCAGCTGCTAAGCAGCCATCCAGGTAGCTTAGTTTGTTCCAGCTGCTGCCCATTTCAGGATCCTTCCTGGAGGCATGGGCCATATTGCTGCTAAGGTCACGTGGCTCATGGAGAGGACAAGGACAAGCCAGTGCACTAAGTGTAGATCCCAAGCAGCCAGCCATAAACAATAGAACATTTTTTTGTTCCCCTTGGATGTTATTAGTTTTGGGTGTGGGATGGACAAGGTGCTTTCCCAAAATGACCAATCAACTTCTCAAACTTTTGCATATTTTGGGCGGGTGAACCTCCCAAACAACCCCATCTTTCCCCAGGCTAGACTGACAGGACTCTTTGGTCCTGCACCTCCAACTGTTGCCATTTTGACTTCTGTGGTGCATGTACCTGCCTTCCCCTAGCTCCACCTCCCATCTGGGGCCAGAAGGGGTTAGGAGGGCTTTTCCTCTATTCAGTTATCTCGCTAGCCTTGCATGTGCTCAGTGTAAGAACTTCCTCCTGCCGTCATCTTGGCAAGTGTGAGGGAGCTTCCCCTGGCCTCTAACTCCATGCCAGTGACAAAGCATCCCCAAGGCACACACTCTGTTACCCATGGAACATGACCTCACAGTCCTGTGAAAGTTCTACCTGGCACTGTGCTGTGAACCTCACCATGACCCTGGGAGGTTCATGAAGGCATTCTTTGGCTGCATGCCCTCAGTACTTGAACCTCCAGCCCCCATCCTCAAGGAGCATGTTCACTGCACAAGCAGCTCCTAGACACCATTCCCATGGCCTAGCTTTATCCCCCTCTGCAACCACTCCTGTTGCCCACCCTTAGCCCACTTCCAGATCCACTACAAGCTGGATCCTCCTTGGTGGTCTAACAGGCTGTCTATTGGTATCATTCCCACCATAAGGAATTTGGAGTTTTGTCTGATCTATGAGAGCTGGACAAGGGGTGAAAGTCTAAGCTCCATGCTCACCTTAGTCCTCTGTACTATCATATGCATAAATAATAAGCATCTCATTCCCAGAGGCTCCTGCCAGAACAGACCCCTCAACCTTCACTGGCTGGCAGGCTCACACCAACAGCCCACTCATGGGGCTCTAGGCCATTTCTCAACTGGGACCACATAATACCAAAGTTTTTCAGTGGTCTTGTCTTCTGCCAGATCAACTGTTCCTTTTCCTTCTGGATACCTTCTGTCCTGCTTTCTAATTCATTGTTTTTTACATGCTGCAGGCTGAGTCAGATAACCAAACTGCTAGAATGGAGCCTAAACACTGTTTGGTAGGTTCTTAATACAGGTTAGAGGTCATGATGAGGGTTCTAGACTTGCCTGGGCCTCAGAGTGAGGCCAGTTGGAAGGGAGATCATGGGATGGGGTACAGGGGCCAAGAGAGCCATCTCACTTTCAGGCTGGACCCTGAGGGGGTAGCCTTTAGCAGTCACCCAAGGAGTTGTCATTAATTTGGTCTTAGTTCAAGCAGATACTCTTCTATGAGGAGCTGGGAGTGGGGACAGGGCTTGGTGGTAAAATAATGCAGACAATAAGGAATTCAGAGGTCTTTCTGGGAGGAGTAGCAGTTTCCATGTGATCAGGAACTCAGAGCTCACCCACAGTCAGAGTCCAAGATGGAGAGTGTTCCTGCCTCAGCCTGGGGCAGGACAGAGAATTAGACCTGCATGGTGCCAAGGTCTAAAAAGAAGAGACAGAGGCCACATCCTGTGGTTTGAGCCAGCTCAGCTGCCACTCAGTGAAAATTGCACAAGATTCAGGATCTCCTCCTCATGAAGGCATCTCTCCCAAAGGCCCATCGAGCCAGGCAAGTCCCCTGGGAAGCAGGCCATGAATCAGATGACAGGGAATGGCTGAGAGAGCCAGGGGAACTCCCACATTCACTCCCATGGCATCCCAATTTGAATTTTTAGAACATATTGAAGCAGACTAACACAATTCCTCTGGGGCCAGCACTGCTGAGGGAGGCAGATTTCCAATGGGACCCGCTAGACAGCTTGAGTGATGGGAGGTCTGCCAGGAGGCTGTGGCTATACAACAGAGAGCCACAGCCATACTGGGGTCCTTCTCTCCCATTTCCAGAGCCATGTATTCATCCAAATGGCCAGCTTAATGCTGACTTCAGTGATGGGTCAACCCTGGTTAAAGGGACTCACCCTTATGCCTGGTTTGAGGTCTGACCTGAGAGAAATAATTTCACAACAGTGCCCCTAAATGAGGAAGCTGGTGATAGCTACAAGGCCCTATGGTTTTCCAATCATTCTCACATGGAAAGTCAGGTGGCCAGCCTGTGACTCTCTGATCTCACTTGAATTTCTAGTTTCAGGTTTCTCTGGGGAATCATCTTGCTGAGATGATAGTAGAGTTGAAGTGACAAGGAGGGAGGTAAGATGAGATAAACCTTTGATCTAGTCATTTGACCCTCGTCAGACTGGCAGAACTCTCTTCAAAGAAACTGTATTAAATCTCCTTCTTTTCTTCCCTTCCACTCCATTGAAAGACCCATCCCCTCCTCCTCTATCTGTGCAGCCTGGCACACCAGAGCACCCTCCCAGCATCCTCCGCTTGCACTGTTCAGAGACACTGGCTTGTGGGCTTCTCCTCTACTTCCTATAGGGGCCTTACACTCACTTCCTCCTATGATTAGGAACCAACTCTTCCATGAGGACATAGATGGTACACATGCACATGGGCCAGCACTCACTCATCTGTTCAGGTAAGAAACACTGCACTTATCATGTGCCAGGCACTGTTCTATGTACTTTACAATTACAAACCCAATTGATCCTCATAATAACTCTATGAAGTAGGTACTATTATTATTTCCATTTTACAGATGAGGATACTGAGGCATAAAAAGATGAGTGATTTGACTTCAACCCAAGATGTAACTTGGAGGCAATTCCCCTGGTTACAGAGCCTGTGTAAGAGCTTGCAGATGATTGGCTCCACACCACAGGGCCACATCTGCCTGGACTTACTATGGCAGCCCAGTAAAGCTGGAAAAATATGGGAATGCTGGCAGGTGTGGCCAAGTGTGGGAGGAGGTGGAAATGGTGTGGCAGAGGAAGAGTGGCGCTAGCATTTAAACCCCGGTGCAGCAGCCATGTGGTGTCTTTTAGGGACCACATGGCTTAGGCAGAGAAGAACTACAGACTTCTATTTCTTTTCCTGAGATACAATACCCTGGACTGGGCAGAGGGAGAAGGAAGGATTGTGCATTTGTAGGTATTCTAAAGGACTTTGGGATCTCAGTGAAGACAGTAAGTCATTACTCTTAAGTTTGTTTAACTCTTTAAATAAATAGTCCCCTTCTTTTTCACCAATCTGTGGCACTGAAAGACATCTTTCCCTGGCAGCAGGCAAGGTGAACCTAGTACGGGGTGGTGGACCCCTGGAACACAAGGGTCGGTTCCTTCGGTAACAGTATATCATTCATTCCCCACCCCCCATCTGTTCTGTAATAGTAGGTAATAATTATTGATCAAATAGAAATCTTACTGATTGTCTGTGTGTATATGAGGTGAGAGAGAACTCACATGTAGAGTACACAAAACTACTCTTACATTACTATAAACAGAACTTAGATTGTGCATAGAACTTCTCATTAGTACACAATGCTCAAATGCATCCCCATAGCTCTTGTTGGCATCTTGCCTCTTAAGGAGGGGCTAATATGGCTTGCATTTGCTTAAGGCAAAAGACAGACCAAGGGACATGTTGAAGACTCTCTGAAAGATTTGTATTGAAAGTACATGGTGTGCCAGGCACTGTGCTAAGCACGTCCTCTGTATTACCGCATTCAAACCCTCAACAATCCAGTAATGCAAGTTTTTTTATTATGCCCATTATAGGGTTGAGGGAACTGACACTTACTGGGGTTAAGTGACTTTCCCAGGACCATATGCACATGGTCTTTCTGCCTGCAGACCCCAAGTTCTTAGCCCATTTTGTTAGATGGTGAGGTGGGGAAGGATAGAGCTATTTTAGAAGTGAGGGTATGGGTTTACTGCTCTTATTGGTAAAAATATTAAAGGCACATTCAAATTGTCCAAGATGAAAAAATAACAATTCTCAACTGTTGAGGACAGTTTGGGGAAACAGTTACTCAAACACCCATTGGAAGAGAGTAAGCTGATACACATTTTCTAGAGTGCAATTCAACACAAAAGCCCTTAAACAGTGACAATACTTTAATTCTGTAATCTCATTCTAGGCATTTTGCCTAAGAATATAATTGGACAATTATACTGGCATATGTGCAAAGCTGTTTATTACAGGAGTTATTACAATAGCAAAAATCTTGGAAAATCAACCAACAATAGGCAAGTGGTTAAACAATGTAAGGTATGACAAAATATGCATCCATCCATGGAAAGTGCTACTGTGAGCCAATAGTCTGAAAAGGAATGACATACATGATTTTTAAAATTGAAATATATAGGTTATGGACCAGAAATAATTTTTTCATGAAAAGTCTGGAAAACAACCCAACCAAAATTATTGGTTGATTTCTGATGAGTGAGATTTTAAATAATTTTTATCTTGATTAGCTGTACTTTTCCCTGTAAAATAATAACTGTGCAATTTTCTTAAGAATAAAATACATTTTTAAAAGGAGGCCCCAGCACTGGCATGATCTTGAGGAGTAAGCTGCAAGGCCTTGTGTCCTGAGTGTACCAGGAATCCCACACCCAACAGAGCTAATTGTCCCCACGAGACATCTTCACCTGGAAGTCAACATAGATGAATAAGAGAAAAAAAGATAAGTCGACACAGTAACCATAGTTTCCTTAATATTCAACTACTCATGAAAGCAAATGTAGCAGAAATTATTTGAGAGGGAGCTTCTCTGCTCCCGCTCCCTGTAAATTTATTCTAAAGTAGTAACTGCCCCTCCAGCAGAGTGGCCAGAGCCTCGGACGCCCAACCATCAGGGAGGAGGACCATAAGCAATGTCACCTGCATGACTTCAGCTCAGAGAACCAGCACCCACTGCGGGCTGATGAGTCAGCCTGAGTTCTTGGGTGGTTTCAACACCCATGAGCTGCTGACAGCCCCAGCCAGCTCCTAGGGTGCCCCACGATCCTGGCCACAAAGAGTGTTCACCCCTGGGCCTCTGAAGAACTAAACTCCAAGAATGCCAAGATCCCCAGGGGCTTGCAGGAAAAGGTCAGTTCATGTCTTGCTGGTAGAAATGTGAATTGTGATATTGTGATAGCCTTTTCTGTAAAGCCATCTGGAAACATCTATCACAATGAACTGCATATGAATCCTGCAGCCCAGCAGTTTCATTCCTGGAATGCACCCACAGAAATAAGAGCACCAGTTCAGAAAAACACATCTTGGTGACTCAGGTACAGTGTTTGAAGAGTACACTATAGTCATTTCCTAATGTCCAGATGTTGCTGGTCCTGTAATGTCTAATAAGGTGAAAATAAAATATTACAAGATGGGGTGGGGTGGGTTCCTGGTTGGAATTCAGGTAGAACAGGAGATGTACCCCTAGGAGACATGAACTATGAGTTCAAGGAGCATGATTCAATCTCAATCTAGGGGTAGAATGGCTCCTGTTTTAAAATGTACCCCAGATTTTCTTTTAATCAGGGATAGAAAGACACAGTTATTTCCATATAACTGTCATGAAAAAAAAAGAAGTTTTTATATTCATAGCTCCTAGAAACAGGAGACATACATGGCGTGCCACACAGGGCCACATGGAGCTGTACCAGAGTGAGTCAGGAGACACGAAAGGCAGGAGGAAACGTGGGCAAGACCCCTTATTGTGGTTTCTACGGGGAAAAATTCGTGAGGTGGGTAAGCAGCCTAGGATTGGCTCATTTGAATACTTTTGGCAGGCTCTGGGGCAGAGAGGCTTCCCTCGTTGCCCAGCACCTGGCCCTGGTGTGACTAGAGTAGGGGGACTAGCTCAAGTGAAAACCCTATAAAGGAGGTGTGGGGAATGGCATGTGCCCCGGATTGGTTGGCTTGTATGTGAAGGGCCTCTCCTAATGGGTTTTTTACTGTGTCAAGGAATTGGCTGACCCTAGGAGGGGCAGTCTCTTCAGGGTCAGCAAGATGCCAGATGTAAAAATATCAAAATAAAAACACAGGCTTAATTATAGCTGGCCGGGCCCCAGGCATCCAGTGGTTCAGATTCCCCACTGAGCTCTGGAGAAGTGGGTGGCCAACCAACCCCACTGCCAAGACAGAACACAGCTGGGTCCCAGTCCTGCAGGGGCAAAACCCTGTAAGGGGAGAGGAAACCAGAGGGATTGCTGACTGGCTGCTCAAGTATCCAAAGGGGCACATAGAGACTACCTGTCTGTAGGGGGACCTAACTTCTAGATTTAGGATTCTGACCTAATTTCTAGGACCACATGCCAGGGCAGAGGCCCTGCATGACATGCTGCCATTTTCTCTCAGAGTTATATTTCTTTCTGGGTTATATCTTTCAGACAGAAACAGGAGCATAATGAGTAACTGAGGCCCCAAGAGAATAAAGAAGCCAGGCAGTGAGAGGGATACTCTTCCCTTTCCTTGTGCCAAGACTAAATTCCAAGGACTTGGGTGACCTCAGAGACTCAGGAGTAGGTGAGGAAACTAAGCACACTCTGAGTGGGCAGTGTGATGTCTAATGATGACTGCACATGTGAGAAAGGAATGGGTCATTGCTTTCACACAAATACCACCCATCTGCACTCTTCTCACCCAATCTAGTGGACCGTGCTCTTCTGGTGGGTGGCACTACCTCCTTCACTCCAATTACTTCCTCAACAGTAAATATTAACATTGCTTTTATATAAAAATTAAAAAATCCAGATCAGAGAGATTATATCCATTGCACTGGTCTGAGAATGTTATAGAAAGAAGTTTATCTTCATCTCAGTCCAAAACCGGATCCTGCTAAAAAGGACTGGTAATACTTGCAGAGGCAGATATTGACCAGCTCTGTGATGGCATCTGTGATGGTCAGGAAAAGCATGGTAATCGCCCCTTGGGGCCACCAATATCCTTCTTTAATGGGCACAAAAATCTCATAATTGTGAGGACTGTGCACCTGCCTACTGCCTCCTTCTGCCACCTAACCCAAACAGTCAAATTGTCCCACTTAGCACGGAGCCCCGGGCACAATCCGAGGCAATACCTGGAGCCTCTTGGCCATAGGAAATCCATTTCTATCCCCAGGTTTTGCCTGAAAAAGGTGGGTATTCCCAGCTCAAACTGCTCAATCACCTCTCATCAAAGGAAATACCTTATGCTTCCAGGTGGTCTTTGACTGCCTGAGTTAATGTGTCTGTGCTGACATCCCACTGTCGTCTTCCCCTTTTTGGCTACCTCTCTCCAGGATACTCTGTGCTCATTACTTGCATATCAGACATGCTATCTTTGTACATCACTAATTCACACCTTTTGCTCTACAATGGCACACATATGTAGCCTCTGCCTATTATCTCATGAAATGGGATGACCACCATGCAGCCTTTGCCTCTTCTCAAATTGGAGAATGGGACAGAAAACACAGTTCCTGGTGATTGATAATAATGTACCCAGCCAGGAGCTCTGGGATCCTCTCCTCCCTCTTGAAGTATTAGCTATTGGAGCTAGATTTAAGAAGGGTCTCACAGGGCTGCATTTCTCAGACTCTAAAGAACATACAAATCCCCTGGGGATCTTGTAAACATACAGATTTTGATGCAATGGGTCTAGGTCAAGCTTCCTAGTAGAGCACATCTAACAATCTCCCTGGTAACGTTGATACCACTGGTCCATGGACCACACTTTTCATAGCATGGGCACTGGAAACATACGGCTCTGTGCTTCAGATGCATGCACACACATACAGGCTTGCCAAGGCAGACAACAGAAGCTTAAAAGACGTACTGTAGAAAGGTCTGCTTATCTGTCTGAGTTGGACTGCTTGAAAAATCTCTAAGATTTTTACTTGGCTTTAAGTTGCTACCATTTTGATGATATTTACAAACATATCTAAAAATATCTTGCACCCATGACAAATTAAAATGTATTCAATAGAGAGAAATAGAAATACCTGAGGGAAGGAGACAACTCTGGGCCACTGGGCAAATCCTCAGTGACCAAAGGCTGCAGGTGAATGCACTGATTTTCTGATGGGGACATTGAACCTGTAAGGATTCCAGAAATAGGGGCAGGTGGCTGGCATCGCTCGATACCTCGGCGAAGGCCGCAGCCCAGGCTGACTCGGGCCTGCCTTGCCAGTGTGACTGGCCACTCTCGGTTTGACAGTAGAGCAGACTAGTGGTGAGGGCCACTTGTATTTTTGCAGACAGCAGTTTTAGAGGACAAACCTCAATGTAATTGGATTTTTTTTAAAAAGATCACTTTGGAGTTAGGTGCTTTTTGCTTTGTTTTTGTTTTTTCTTCAAAAAGAGGCAAGTATCACTTAGAGGTGATACTTGTTCACTGTCACGTGGCTTTAGCAGACCCTAGACAGCCTACTCCTCAGTGTGGACCAAATATTTAGATAATAACATGATGAGATCACGGGGGAGATTTCATGGAGGGGTCCACATCCTCACAGAATAAGGTTGGTTGTTTTGTTGTTCTTTTCTGACTTCTTAGTAGTCAGTCTCTCCTTTTCAGAAGCCAGCTTCTCCTTTAAACGGTCTGCTCCCTTACCAAACACCTCTCATGTCACGAGTCATCTTTCTTCTTTTTCTTATTCTTTTTCAATTACAGTTTACAGTCAATATTATTCTGTATTAGTTTCAGATATACAGCATAGTGGTCAGACAGTCATGTATTTTTACAGAGTGGTGCCCTGATAGTTCCAGTATCCACCTGGTCCCATACATAGTTATTACGATATTATTAGCTATATTCCCTATGCTGTAATTTGCATCACTGTGACTATTCCATCATCTTGATTCTCAGGGGGCTGCAAACTCGGCCACCTCAGAACCACCCCAGAGGTCCCTGAAGCAATGGAGAGTGCTTAAATGCTGGTGGTCCCAGGTCTCTACCGAGATTCTCTCCCTCTGGCATACCTCTGAGCTGTTTGTCTCTGGAACTGATTCTAAGCTATCTGGTGCCATCTCCTGGAAAACTGCAAATATGGCAAAAAGCAGATTTTCCCCACGAGTCCCACTGAAGAAGACAGAATATTTCACCAGATCATTTGAATTCTCCCAGACCCCAGCCTCTTCCTATTTGCAGGTTTAACAGTCTGTTGTGAGGTTTTTGTAGTGTGGTGGAAAGACACGGAATTAGAAGCTAACTGAAACTCCATTCCAGCCATGCTGTATATCCTAGGGCAAGTCACTCACTTATTAGTCAAATAGCCACTACATAGCTATATGTCTTGACCTCTGAGCCTTCTGTGTTCCTTGATCCACACCGTGTAGGCAGCTATGAGTCTACATCTCCACTCCAAGAGTTACCAGAGTGACTATATAAGCTGGAAACAGTATACCAAAGCTCAAAGATGCACTCAACAGGCTCCCATATCCCTCTAGTCGTGATAGTAAACATCACTCCCAAAAACATAACTAATTTTCTCAGCCACCTTTGCATTTAGGGGTGAATATGAAACAAAAATCTGACAATGAGAAGCAAAATGAAGTTACCAGATGAGAATGATGGGAAATCTCCATTAAAAGGGAGCTGACTCTGCTAACATGTTTTATTTACCCTTTGCCCATTCTCTTCTTCCTGCCAGAAATGCAAATGGGGTGGAGGATGGCAACCACATTGTGGCCATGAGACAAGCATGCATTGAGCTCAATGGAGCAGAGAGAGGGAAACCTGGGTCTCTGGTGATAGCATGGAACTGCCCTTTTAGTCCTGCACTGATTGTATCCAGACTTCACACAGGTGAGAAAAATAAAACCTTTCATTGGAATAAGCCACTGCTTTTGAATATCTGACATTTGCAGCTGAATGCAAGTCCTAGCTGACTAGAAAAGTTACTATTGAATCATCAACTGCCCAATCAGTCATAGAGGAAGACGGGATTTGTTTCTTATTTTCTTAATACTATTGCAGGTACTCTGTAAGCGTGTTTGGCACTAACTAGGCACTCAGCTTTTGCCTACCAATTCTAAACCCACACAGAACTTGTGAGTTGTTTGACAAACACCTAAATTTCACCTGATTGTAATTTCAACCTTGCAGTTCCTAAATTTGAATCTTAATATTGCTTAAGATAAAATATGTAAAAAGCTTAGCACATAGCATTTAACATCACATTCTCATTCTAAAGTCTGGAGGTCGAAATCTGTGCAGTAAGGGGACAGCATATGATAGTCTCCATGAAAAAGTGTTCCTGAAATCCTAACTTATTACAGCTGACCCCTGAACAACATGGCTTTGAACTGCAGGGGTCAACTTATTGTGGATTTTTTCCAATAAATACCTGTATGGTTTTTGTTTTGTGGTTGACAGTCCATGATGCAGAGGGCCAACTGTATACATTAATCTATATCACTTTATATGAGGGACTTGAGCATCCATGGACTTTGGTATCCAGAGGGAGTCCTGAGTCAAAAAGTTTTATATAAATTTTCAACTGCATGAGGGTCAATGCCTCTAACTCCTACATTGTTCAAATGTCAACTGTATAAGAGTTATGGGTTTGCCTGATTATTTAAGCTACAATACAATTAATAAACATTAATTAAAATGTCATAGATTATAAAATACATAATAAAATAAAATGAAATTCAAAATGTGATATATTTATCTGGAAATTACCAACACGCAAATGCAGCTGCATGGGAAGAAAATCCAGGCTGTCATTTAGTGATACATAATCATTCTACCATGGCATGGTCCCCAGCAGGGGTAAAGCTGTTCCTGGTGACTCACATCCTAATGCAAAGTTCTTTTCTCAGGAGTTAAAGGGCTCAGTGGCACATACTTCCAATAAAGGCCAGGTTTGTCCACAGTGAAAACAAGCTGGAAAGATGGATGCCAAGCTTGTAGAGTCCTTAAGAGTGCTTGAGAATCCAAACACAGCCTGCTGGTCAACCATAGCTCTCTCCTACCCTTTTATACTATGTAGGTTGCTGCTGTATTTGAGTCTATCAAACCAACCAGGTCTAGCTCCAGATATTATTGTCCATGGTCTTTCTTCTTTGTTCTTGGTTGAAAAGGCCCTCTGATTTTTCCTGGGTGAAGAGGTGCTTATAGAATATGATGCTTCAAGGGGGTTAAGATGGCGGCCAAGTAGATGGAAGCACAGCCCACTTACTCATGACCCCAGCATGAATTTCCAGCTGAACTTCTGACAAGTGACTTGAACAATCAACAGAATCTCAATTGATATGAATTTTTGAAGCCAAGGAAGCTCTGTGCCATCTGATAAGAGATTTTATAAGTTGAAGAGGAAAGGCACCATGAGGTGCCTGCAACAGAGAACAGAAGAGAGAAAACACAGCTTAGTAGCTTCTGCCCTTCCCAGGACAGGGGGCCCTGGTCCCACACAGGGAAACCCCAACCCTAACTGGGAGAGACTTGGGAGGATATATAGAGTCTGGGAGATTCAGACTGAACACACACAGTGAGCGGCATGTCCATAGCTGCAGTGCCAACCAGGAGAGTTCAAGGAAAAATTCTATCTCCTAAAACTTTCAGAGGCCAATGCCAACCAAGAGAGAGTTTTTGCCTCTTGGGGAGGTAGAGTGTGCAGAGAGCCAGACAGTGGGTTGGTGCTATAGTATGAGTGACACATAAAGACTTTTTTTAAGAGGTGAGCTGTGGCATGGCTGGGCAGGGACCCCATGTGCATGCGCAGCTTCCCTGCCAGCAAAGAAGCCAGATCGAAAGCACTGTTCCTGTCCACTGAGTCTAGCTGGACAAGAAGAGAAGAAAGCTGTACAGAGAAGGGATTGTGGGGCCCCACCCAGCATGGCTGGTGAGTAGGGGGCTGGGTGCAGAACAGAGGGTTTGAGTCTGAGCCTCCTGAGAGAGCAGTGGACTAGGAGCTGAGCACTTGAGATTCTTTGCAGTTAGGTAGGCGCAATCACACCACAGAGTATAAGGCTCTGGAAAGAAGAAGGCATGCCTAACCCCCACCTGCAGGATTGCAAATTCCACATAACAGTAAGGCCAGGCTCAAGAACCCCCTGCCAGGTGCATATCCACAGGGGAAAGAAAGAGAATCTCTAAAGGAACCCTTTATGAACTTTTATCAGACACTATGCTGGCTCATCCTTGGGCCCTATTCCACTCAAGACAGCAGAGCAGAGAGATTAGAAACTGGTGCAGCAAGAGGTATTCAAGGCACTGCCCAGCCTTGGCTCTTACAGAGATGCCATCAGTGCAAACAGGAAAGAGCTGACCCTTTTACCCAGATTGGCCCTCACATGAAACAGACAGCTAATTAATAAAAAACTACACATTATTGGAAATAATCTGGGACAGATTATTTGTCTGTGGCATGTGAGCAGGGGAACACACCCACCTCCTTCCCCGAAGACTGATCAGTGCCTCATGGGTGTAATCCAGGGATCCCACCCTCCTGATCACACCAGAAGCCCTCATTAAAGGCAGGTGAAAGTGGTACATGTGGTGTAATCAGACATTAGATGAACTACCCCTGTGCCTTGTGCTAATAAAAAGCTAGCAGGACAGAACAGTGAGGACCAGCCAAACCTGAAGGAGACAGCCACAGGCTGTGGATCACTCCTACCTCACAGTGTTATTATGAAGATTAAATGGCATAATCAATATGGCAAAAAGAAGTTTCTACCATCTCCCAACAAAGAACACTGATTTTGACAATCACCCATGGACAAGAGGGCCTTTGTGAAAGCCTGGGATTCTAGCAGAGAAGCTCCAACATACTTTTGGAGAAAAAAAATCCAAATTGGACACATTGAAGAGGATAAGAGAAACAGCTTCACTTTACCCATCACCTCTCCCCCAAGGTGGCATAGCTTAGTGCCAAGAAAGACCTACTCTGCCTATGATTCTTCCCATGGGGAACAGAAGGAGCATGTAAGTGAGCACTCAGATACTCAACTCCATGGGTTGCTGCCAAAGCAGTGCATTTGTCTCTCGCCCCACTCAGAATACTGAATTGTAGACTACATGACTGAGGCTTGGTGAGCCACTGGTGAACAGCAGCCAGGGCTCAGAAAAGAATGTATCGAAGGAACATGGGTCCTACTAACAGCATCAGACATTCCATTGCGAGGCCTGTCCATGGGCCATTGGGGACACCTCACCTGTGAATCCCCCCAACTGGCCTATGGGCATGCCCTAAACTCTGCACACCTCACCCACAACCCCATAACCTACTCCCTCTGCTTGTCCTCAATAGCAACAAGAATGAGCCTGACTTTGTGGGACTGAGAGAATGCACAAACCTGAGACTTTAGCATCATCCTAGGGAAAGCAAACAAAGGGAAGCTATCAACACCCAACTTTGCTTTGTTGACACACAAACTTCAAAGATTTACCCCTGAAGAGGGAACTAAGAATATAGAGCTGATGTGCAAGACTGGAAGAAGTGACTCCTTCAAATGCAAAGAGAGTGATGTAAAACTTCAAGGAACATGAAAAATCAAGAGTAAAAATCACACCACTGAAATAAAATAATTTCCCAGTACTGAATCCAAAGAAATGGAGATCTGTAATTTGCCTGATAAAGAATTCAAAATAGTTGTTTTAAGGAAGCTAAGTGAGCTTCCTTAAATTGTTCAGACAATACAGGAAAATAATACATGAACAAAATGAGAAATTTAACAAAGAGATAGAAATTATAAAAAAGAACAAAACAAATTTTACAGGTGATCAACACAGTGAATAAAATTTTAACATAATAAAGACCACATATGACAAATACACAGTTAACATTATACTCAACAGTGAAAAGCTAAAAGCTTTTTATTAAGATCAGGAACAAGACAAGAATGACCACTCTCACTTTTATTCACATTATATTGGAAGTTCCAGCTAGAGCAATTAGGCAAGACAAAGAAATAAATCCAAATTAGAAAAGAAGAAGTGAAACTGTTGCTATTCATAGATAATATGGTATTATATATAGATAATCCTAGACTCCACCAAAAAAACTGTTAGAATCAATAAACAAATTCAGTAGTTTTAGTATACAAAATCAATATTTAAAAATCTGTTGTGTTTCTGTATCTTAACAACGTACTATCAGAAAGAGAAATTAAGAAAAAAAAACCACTTACACCTGCAGTGAAAAATAATAAAATACCTAGGAACAAATTTAACCATGGAGGTGAAAGACCTGTACCCTGAAAACAATTAGATTTTGATGAAAGAAATTTAAGACACAAGTAAATGAAAAGATATTCATGATTGTATATTAGAAGAATTAACATTAAGTATCCATACTACCCAAAGCAATGCACAAATTCAGTGCCATCCCTATCAGAATTCCAACAGCATTTTTCACATAAATAGAACAAACAACATTGGAGGCATCACACTCCCTGGCTTTTAACTGTATTACAAAACTGTAATAATGAAAACAGTTCCCCCCAAAATTAAAAATACAAATACCACATGATTTAGTAATTCCACTTCTATTTATATATTTGAAAGAATTGGAATCACTGTTTTGAAGAGTTATCTGTACCCCATATCCACTCCAGCATCACTCACAATAAGTAAGACATGGAAACAACCTAAGAGTCTGACTATGGATAAATGGATAAGGAAGATGTGGCATGAGTGTGTATACACACTTATACACAGAAACACACACACAAAATGTAATATTGAGCCATGAGGAAGAAAGAAGCCTGCTATTTGCAACAACATGGGTGTACGTTGAGAGCAGTCTGCTAAGTAAAATAAGTCACACAGAGAAATACAAATTCTAAATGATCTCATTTATATGTGGAATCTGAAATCTGAACTCACAGACACAGGAAGTGGAACACTGGTTGACAGGGCTGGAGTCTGGGAAAATGGGGAGATGTTGGTCAAAGTGTGAAAATTTCCTGTCTGCAAATAAGTTCTGACGATTCAGTGAGCAGCATGCTGACAACCGTTGACAATACTGTATTATACACGTGAAAGTTGCTAAGAAAATATATCTTATATGATCTCAGCACACACAAAAACTGTAAACTATGAGGTGATGAAGGTGTTAACTAATCTTATTGTGGTAAGTATTTTGCAATATATCAAGTCATCATATTGTATATCTTAAACTTACAAAATGTTATATGCTAATTACATCACAATAAAACTGGGGAAAAAGCAACAAAGATAGAATAAGTTAGCATTCGGTAAACACTCAGAAGAGTTAAGACATATTAAGTGTTTTTAAATAAGTAAAACAAAAGGGCATATGATTCACAGGCAAAAATAGACTCATAACCAGATCACTCGAGGAATGTATATACAGTACTGTGACTGAGATGTGTTCTGGAAGCTTAAACAGGCCAGCTCTAATGGGGAGGTCGGGGACATCTTTTCGGAGAAGACAGGGAAGGTGGCCCTAAAACAGTGTGCAGCACAAGCAGCCCTCAGGGAGACAAGGGAGGATGCAGAGGCCCTGCAATAGCCAGACACATAAGTTGACCTTCCTCACTGTACGCTGTCTCCCCCACTTTTAGGTCCTCCCAGGCCACATGGGAAGACACAAGCCTGCGGCTGGGCTGGAAGAAAAATGCTCAGAAGCCTTGCCTTGAAAACCTCATTCCTGATTCATCAGTCCTTGGACATTTGGTCAGCCAGGTTCCTAAATGCCATCATGTTTCACACGTACACAGTCCAATGGGGTCAATTCCAGTCCAGAATGTGCTGCCGTGGCAACTCCCCACGGAGACATTGGGACAGCTGTGTTTTCTCTATGTCTCAAGGCCCCACAGTGAAGAGGTGATGGGGAGAGCAGTGTCTGGAGTGGTGGAGGGACATTGGCTCTTGCTGAATTCCAGCCCTCCTCAGCTGTCTCTGGAGTGCTTCCTCACAGAGCATCCAAGTCCAGCCTGAAAGAGAACCAATTTATATGGGACAGTAGGGACCAAAAACCTCCCCTCTCACTAATCCTCCTAACTGTGTGACTGTGGGAAGAGAATTTTCAGGACCAGGCAACAAAAGCAGGATCTCACTCATGAAAATGCATGTCCTGAAGCCTAATGGGTAAGAGGACTCCGGCCTTCTTCCTTCATGGCTGAATCTTCAAACAAGAACTCTGCGGACAGTCCCCATTTCATCCCCTGCTCAAGGTCGGACTCTTCCACCTACCACCTTTCCCTTTTATGCCAAGAGGCTTCTTGTGTAACCCTATACCAATGAACTAATGCCTTAAAGGAATATGAGGGTAAGAATGAGTAAGAAAAAAAAGGCTGATCGTCATTGCTTGGCTTCATCTCTGAAAGCCTAGCTCGCAGAGCTCAGTAGATGACAGACATTGGAAAGAAGTAATAACAGATGAATTCTGGAATTCAGTAATTATCTAGCTACAAGCTGGTACCTGATGACTATACTTAAGGAGCATTTTACCTCAGGCACTGCAGATTTATTGGATTCTCACACACCCACAAATATAGAGGGATTGTTTTATAGCCAAAAAGTTGGCTTTATTCACGGAGTTCCTGAAATATTATGTGTACAGTGTGAACTCAGTAACTACAGCACAAATACCTTCTGTATAGCCGTGGGATAGCCACATGTTTGTTGTTCAGCTGAGCCAAATGGCTGTAGAAAAAAAGGTACCTAGAGTTTTTTTCTTCTCTACCCTGTTCTGGAAGTTGGAGAATAGCCCCAAGCACAGCTGCCCATTCTGTCCATTAGAATTTGTCTCATCAGTACATATTGCCAACTATAATCACTAGTCCTGTGGTTCTCAAAACATGGTCCCCAGACCAGCAACATTAGCATCACCTGGGTGGAACTTGATAGAAATATAAATTCATGGGCCCCAACTGAGATCTAGTGAATTAGAAATCCTGGGGTGGGGCCCAGAAATCTGTACCAAGGGATTCCAAGATTCATACATTCCTATCACTACTGCTAATCAATGCTCCTGTTATACTGTGAAAACAGCTGTAAACATTACGTAAGATGAATGAGCTTGACTGTGTTTTATTGAAACTTTATTTACAAAAACAACCAGGAGGCCAGATCTGGTCCCTGAGTTTTATATGGTATTTTATCAGTCATAATTTTTATTTCAGCCATGTCTCTGATCCTGGCTTCTTTAGAAGTCTTTATTTTCTGTGAGTTTCTTGAATAAATTATATTTACCCATAATAAAAAGGAAAAGGTAAAACTATACAGAAATGTACCAAGCATCATATCTTTTCCAAGGGCCTGGGAAGTATGCAATAGCCCCATTGCATGGCAAGGAAACTTGGGTACAGGTAGGACACAGTCAGTGCCCGACACTCTGAACTGTCAACATTACATGCCTTCAGCACAGAAGGGCCCGTTTCTGTAAACCAGAATGGGAACAGTACCCACTGGAGCTGTGCAACAGTGACCCAGGACACATGGTTACAGTCAACTGCACTGCTGAGCCCAATGAACTTCCCCTAGAAACTCATTTTCACCCTCCCTGATCTACATATTTACCCTGTGCTACCTCCTTCCATTTGGGGCCATATAAACAAGAAACAATAAAAATCAACAATAATATATTTTCAAAGTATTTAATATTGGCTCATGCATTTCTCTAGACTTACCAAAAAAAGGAGCCATCCCGAAATCCTATTCTGTTTGCAGAGCATTTGGTTCTCTTTCTTCACCCTGAGTTAAGTATGAATGTTTTTCAACAAGATGGGGACAGACTTGGTCTGTCCAGGATTGTATCTAGATCTCATTTTGAAGAGTTTTGACAATGCGATTCCTCCAAAATGGGGGGTGGAGGGTGGGAAGGGTGGGGCTCCAGGCCCGAAACATAGTTATCAAGAAAATTTTAAACTGAGGTACCTGGGCTACTATATATACTAAAGGCACAAGTGGAGTGCCCTGGATAATCTGATGATGAAAAAGTATGAATGGATTTGTAGTGCTTTCTCACTGATATTTTATTTAGATGAGTGAATTTATCTTTAAAAAAATTTAATTTTTACCCAAGGATATGTGATATGTTTATTGATTTTACAGAGAGAGTAAGGGGAAGGGAGAGACAGAGAAACATCAATGTGAAAGAGAAACACTAATTGATTGCCTCACATACCTGCTCTGACCACAGTTCAAACCCACAACCTAGGTATGTGCCCCTAGGTATGGGGATCCAGCCCACGAGGTTTAGGCATATGGGACAATGGTCCAGCCGACTGAGCCACCTGGCCAGGGCTGAGTGAGGTTACCTTACAGTAACAACCAGCTCCCAAACTTTGGTGGCCTTAATGCAACAAAGGAGTTTGGGAGATGCAGGTTATTCTTTAAGGCTGTTTTCCTCATGTTGTTGCTCAGGGATCCAGGTTGCTTTAATCTTGTAATTCTGCTCCTAAAACAAAGCTTCCTGCAAAATCACAGACCTTAGGAAAGACAGACACAGGTGTGTAGGATTTCCACTGCCTGTGCTCAGAACTGACCCAGAACTAGGCACGGAGGCCTGTCTTCCATATACATGGAAGGGAAGGAGAACTGAATACGATACTAAGTAATGTGGGAACTGACAAAGTCCAGCACTTTTTGTGGTGCAGCTTTCCACAGCACTGACAAAGGGAGTTAGCTAATACAAAATCCAACCACAGCTTAGAGGACTGAGTAAGGAGGGTTTTTAATAGCCCTGACAGATCATATGAATATAATAAACAATGTCCTTCCCAAATATCTCTTAAACACAGATCCCTGATGTCATGGTTTCGTACAGGCTTGTCCAAGTTTTACTGTGATTACCTCTGTACGTCACTGAACTCAGATCTGCTGACAGATACAATCAGAAAGACTGTCTGTGAAACAGGGCAGACAGTGAATTAAAACCATTGAAAACAAACACAGATATGGACACAAAGCAGGCAGAGAATTGCCTGCTCTGTCTGTCTTGTCTCTTTCCACTATCCTTGGCTCTGTCCCTTCAGACAGGATACATCTAGATCCTCTTGCTTTATCTCACTTCAGTTTCTCAAGCTGAAGATGACATTGTATCAATCCTTGAAAGATAAGGGCCCCAAGACTCCTCTTTCTACACTTATCCTCTCTCCACTCACCCATCATCTATCCAGCACAGGGTTCTTGCACTAGTCATTGTGCTTACCTGAGTCTCTGTTGTGCGCCACATGCAGTGATAGGAGCTTTGTATGGATTAGTCTTACTTAATACTACAGCAGTCCTGTGGGGAAGATATAGATGTACCTACTTTGCAGACTAGAATGAACTGAGAATGAACCGAGTTAAGTAATTTCTGTACTAGGTTCCATAATTAACAAATAGCAACACTGGAACCCGAACTCAGGTCTGATAACTTCAAAGCCACACTATGTTTCCTCTGTTGTGCTATGTTGCCTCCCAAATCACTGCTTTTTTAAAAAATTTTATCAACATTCAGAGACTGCCTACAATGCATCCTGCACTTTTACAGCAACACAGAGAGATATGCTCTTCAGTTGCTCACAGTCTAAATCAATACCTCAAATGTGGCAAAGGTGTGCACACAGTGCTCAGGTATCATGGAGGCCAAAGTTGTAATTTACTTGAAGAGGTTTGAGAGGACTTCAGAGAGGTGATAACCTTGACTGACTGAGGAGAAAGGCTTAGTGGCTGAGAGTGAGGTAAGTGGGAAAGTTTTAGCTAGGTGCCCTTTTGTGTCTTCTGAATGTGAGGATCCCGATGGGACCATGGCAGGACTGTGACATGTGTGGTTTACAGGTCCTTAGTGGGAGGACATAGGTCACATAGGCTGCCTGTGGCCTCTACCACATCATACTCTGGACTTGGTTTCAGGTGAGGAAATCCAGGTGTTGAGACTTAGGTCAAGATGAACTCTTCACACAAGAGCCCAGAACATAGATGTGTCCAAGGCTGCTAAGAAAGGACAACAGGCCCTGAGCCTGAGTCCTTCCAATCTCCCACGTGAAATTCATCTATAAGAGCGTCCCCTCCAGGAGGGGAAAGCTGGCTCTAGAGATAGAGGAATGAGTAATGTAGTGCAGTGGTCTCAAGGTGTGGTACCCAGACCGGTAGCAGCAGCACCTGGAAGTCTGATAGCAATGCCAGTCCTCAGGCTCCATCCCAGACCTACTGAATCAGACAGAGATTCTGTGTCATTTTTTAATCTGTGTAGGAATCCATCTAGAAATTCTATTTCTCTACCCAAAAGATGGATGGGAACTTGAATGGCCTGCTAAGGTTGGTCATTCGACCCTTGTGTGGGCCTGTCCCTCTACCCCATTTCTCGATGACCAGCCCAGGCTACCTCTTCAGAACCAGAAAGTCTCAGTGCCTTCAGGGAGCCCATCACATTGTAATGAACAGTTTGAGAGAGAGCAAAAGAAAAGAAAAACCCTTTGCATGAATTGGCATGTGGAGTAATGGGTTGTTTTGGAGGGGAGGATGAAAATAGATGAGTGAGCACTGAATCTTCCAAGGAGAGGGAGAGAGAAGGGGTATCCTGGAGGAGAAACTAGACCACTTGCGAACTGTGCCACAAAAGCACCACCACACTCTGGGCATTGTCCTAGATGCCAAGAGGAGGAGTAGGAGAAAAGAAATATGGGAACCTACCCTCACACAGAGAGCTGTTAGATAACAGAGCACTTCAGTTTAGCAAATTCTTTATTGAGCAATCTACTCTGGGCCAGGCACTATGGAAGCAAAGAGAATACAGAGGAGGGTGAGCATGTGGACCCCACAGCCAGAGTTTGAATCCCCACTTGGGATGATGCTCAGTAAGTGCTACTTGTATAGCCAGGCCAGCTTTGTGTATAGGTAGCATCTGTCTGAGTGGTCACAGCCTTGCCTTTGAGTGGCCAGGGTCATCCTAAATTTTTTTATTATCACCCATGTGGTCACTACAAGAGTGAAATTTACATGTTGTTAAGCCTCCCCACACCACACCATTTCCTTCTCTGTGAAATAGGAATAGTAATAGTACCCACCTCAAGTATTATGAGGATTAAAAGAGTTAACATCAGAACTATGCTTAGAATGGTGCATGGTACATAAGTTTTCAATAAATATTAGCTATGATCATTCTTTTCTCTCAAATTATGTACAGTACTTGAATAAAGGCCAACTTCCCAGCGTTAAGATTCTAGGTACAGTGGCCTGAGCTGCCAAAAGCAGAAGCTTGCTTCCCACAGTGATTTAATTCCAGAGCTCGAACCTCACCCTCAGCTCAGAGAAGCAGGAGGCAGCTGGAGGCAGCTGGAGGGCTACAGCTAGTAGTGTGGGGATGATGACACCATCGCCTGTCTCCGGCCAAGGCAGAGCCATTGCACACACAGACAATGCTTCTCTCCTCCATAACAGGCAGATGTTTTGGCACAAGTGCTGGGACAGGCCCTCAGAGCCCATTCAGATGTGGAGAAATATTTAGATCCAATCAAAACCACTCCAGATTGTTGGCTCTCATTTTACATAAACAGGATAAGCAAACTTGGCCTAAATGAGAACTGGTAATAAATACTCTCTTTTTGTCTCTCCAGTTCTTCAAAGTCAAATGCTCCAAGTCTAAATGTCTCATGGGAAATGTCTGAAAGATTTATGGAGTGTTTGTTTATTTATAGGACAGGTGGCCTTAACCTCGTACTAGACAGTTGGAAACTGAGGACCAGTCAGTGTAGGTTGTCTGTCCTGAGGCTCACAGACATTTCCATTGGGAAAAATAGCACAGAATTATCACTCTAGAAATATGCAGCCCTTCCTATTCACTGATGAATGGGAGCTTTCTTTCAGCCCACTTGTCCCCCATTACTGATTTGCTTGAAGATGCTCATGTGCCCAGATACTCCCACGTATCAACAAAAACTATTTTTGGCCTCAGGCAAAGAGCAGAGTGGCTCATCTTGGCAAAGACTGTAGACCCCTGATCATTCAGCTATTGCCGCCACCTCCCTTCAGCACAAACCATTGAAAGTTGGTTCTATATATGTCCTCACACCCTCTGGACACAAAGGAGAAACTTAGGTGCATATCTTTTGCAACCCACAATAGGCATTTGGCAGTGGGGCAGAATGAAATATTTGTAAAATATTTAAAAGAAATACATATATCTCTATAGAGAGAAAATCAGTTTCATATACAAACAGGATAATATGCGAGTATTAAAATGAGAAAGAGATTGACATGGTACCCTGCAACTTTTAAAGCAGACTTGGGCAGGAAGACCTCGCTTGCAACCATGGAGAAAAAGCAATGTAAAAAAGCCTATATCATGCAATGCCACAGGTGCAAACCTACAGATGTATTCAATTTATTGTGAGACTCCAAACCACCAAAATAAACTACATATCCTTACAAAAATGTGTAAATAAATAAAAGAAACACTTCTTTCCATCATGAGAAATCATGAAATCAGCTGAAAGGTGCAGAGTACTTTTATCCTGCAATACTCTTCTATGTACTTAGGCTCAATAAACACTACCATAATTTTGTTAGTTAGACAACAGTTTCATGAGAGGTGCCTAATATGCATATCTTTATGTGGTGCTGGTTTACTAGGGGCAGGACAGGAAGGACCCAAACGGTGAGATAGCATGGCCTTCTCCATGGCGGTCTAATCAGCATGCCAACTATAGCTCATGATGACAAGAGAACAGGAGGATGGCCAAGGACCATCACTTCTACCTCCCATTTACATCTAATCCTTTTGTGGTCTTCTGATACTACCCAGAACCCTAACCCAACCCTCTAATATTCTTTCTTCCTGTTTTAACTAACCTCTAGCCTTTCCCCTTTGGTTCCCTTGAATGGACCTTTGCCAGATTAATTTTCCTAAACCAGACATAAGCAAACAGGTGGTAACCACCAAACCTCTTAGTTACAGGCAATCATTTGCACACTCCAGTCCTCTGCCCCTCAGCCTACCATCACTCCCTAGGTTAATACAGCATCCAGAACAGTGTTGACATCACCCCTCTGATCATCTTATACCAGCTGAGAATCCTTCACACCTCTTCCTTGCCTTTTCTAAGTTCTTCAAAATCTAACTCAGCCCTAGCTGGTGTGGCTCAGTGGATTGAGCGTCAGCCTGTGAACCAAAAGGTCACTGGTTTGATTCCCCATCAGGGCACATTCCTGGGTTGTGGGCCAGGTCCCCATTTGGGAGCATGTGAGAGGCAACCACACGTTGATGTTTCTCTCCCTCTCTTTCTCCCTTCCCCTTTGTCTAAAAATAAATAAATAAATAAATAATCTTTTTAAAAAATCTGACTCAAATTTCATCACTTCCACAAAGTCTTCCTTGACTTTTCTAGTCTGAAGTGTTCTCTTTTCTAAATTTTAAAAGCAATACAATTTTCTCTTAAAAAAAAAAAAAAAAAAAAAAAAGCCCTGGCTGGTGTGGCTCGGTTGGTTTGGTGTCATCCCACAAAATGGAATATCGCCAGTTTGATTCCTGATCAGGACACATGTCTGGGTTGTAGGCCTTGCCCCCGTTTGGGGAGCATGTGAGAAGCAACAGATTCATATTCTTTCTACATCAATGTTTCTCCCCTTCTCTTTCTCCCTCCAGTTCCCTTTCTCTAAAAAATAAGTGAATTAAATCTTTTTTTTTAAAGAATTTGCTGTGACTCTTTTTTTGTCACAATGCAGAGGGAAAAATGACATAAGAAAGAAAAGCCACTGTGCAGGAAGGAGATGAAATAGGCATGTTTTATATGCAAGTATGAGAATCAGTCCTCTCTGAAATTAGGGAATGGATAAAAACATCAATTTTTATACACCTCTCCAATGGAATGGTCAAAATAAAAAAAAAAATACGTTTAAAAGAAGACAAAATCAATGCTACCAAGAGCATTAAGAAAATAGAATTCTGGAAGACTATTTCCTTTGCCAGATTGGGGAAGTTCTCCTTTATTATTTGTTCAAATAATTTTTCCACTGGTTGCTCTTCTTCTTCCCCCTCTGGTACCCCTATAATTCGGATGTTGGGACGTTTAAAGATGTCCTAGAGGTTCCTAAGCCTCTCCTCATTTTTTCGAATTCTTGTTTCTTCCTCGTTTTTTGTTTGGTTGTTTCTTTCTTCCTTCTGGTCCACTCCATTGATTTGAGTCCCAGTTTTCCTCCCATCTCTGTTGATTCCCCATGCATCTTTCTTCATTTCACTTATTGTAGCCTTCATTTTTTCAGGAAGTCCAGGAAGCTCAGAGAGTCCCAAAGAAGTTGGACCCGAGGAAGAACACACCAAGGCACATTATAATTACATTACCCAAGATTAAAATAAAGGAGAGAATTCTAGAAGCAGCAAGGCACAAGGGGACAGTCACCTACAAAGGAGTTCCAATCAGACTGTCAGCGGATTTCTCAAAAGAGACCTTACAGGCAAGAAGAGGCTGGAAAGAGGTATTCCAAGTCATGAAAATCAAAGGCCTACACCCAAGATTGCTCTATCCAGCAAAGCTGTCATTTAGAATGGAAGGGAAGATAAAGCGCTTCTCAGATAAGGTCAAGTTAAAGGAGTTCATCATCACCAAGCCCTTATTATATGAAATGTTAAAGGGACTTATCTAAGAAAAAGAAGATAAAAGATATGAACAGTAAAAAGACAGCAAACTCACAGGTATTAATAACCAGACCTAAAACAAAAGCCAACTAAGCAAACCACTACAACAGGAGCAGAAACACAGAAATGGAGATCACATGGAGGGTTAGCAATAGGGGAGTGGGAAGAGGAGAGAGGGGGACAAGGTACATAGAACAAGTAGCATAGATGGTAGGTAGAAAATA